>VYZT01040076.1:0-37543 GCA_013400735.1 Pomatostomus ruficeps
GAGTTAAATCCAGCTGGTGGCCATTCACAGGTGGTGTTCCCCAAGCCTCACTGTTGGGGCCAGTCCTGTTTAATATCTTTATCAATGATCTGGATGAGGGAATCGAGTACCCTCAGTCAGTCCACAGATGACACCAAGTTGAGTGGGAGCATTGATCTCCTGGAGGGTAGGAAGGTTCTGCAGAGGAATCTGGACAGGCTGGATCGATGGGACAAAGCCAACGGTATGAGGTTCAAGGTGAAGTGCCAGGTCCTGCCCTTGGGTGACAACAATCCCATGTAATGGTACAAGCTGGGGGAAAAGTGGCTGAAAAGCTGTCAGGAAGAAAAACACCTGGGGGTGCTGGTTGACAGCAGCTCAACATGAGCCAGCAGTGCCCAGGTGGCCAAGAAGGCCAATGGCATCCTGGCTGTCAGAAATAGTGTGGCCTGCAGGACCAGGGAAAGGATCTGTACTCAGCATTTGTGAGGTCCCACCTTGAATCCTGAGTTCAGTTTTGGGCCCCTCACTCCAAGAAAGACATTGAGGTGCTGGGGTGAGCCCAGAGAAGGGCAACAAAGCTGGAGAAATGGTCTGGAACACAAATCTTATGAGGAGCATCTGAGGGGGATGGTGTTGTTCAGCCTGGAGAAAAGGAGGCTCAGGGGGATCTTATCAGTCTAGAGAGGTTGTCACAAGGTGGGGGTTGATGTTTTCTCCCAAGTGACAGGACAAGAGGAAATTGCTTCAAGTTGCAACAGGGAAGGTTCAGCCTGAATGCTGGGAAAAATTTCTTCACTGAAAGAGTTGTCAAGCATTGGAACAAGCTGCCCAGGCAAGTGCTGGAATCACCATCCCTGGAAGCGGTCAGAAGGCCTGTGAAGGCAGCAATTTGGGATAGAGTTTAGTGGTGAACATGGTGGTTCTATGCTAATGGTTAGAGTCTATTACTTGCAGGTCATTTCCAGCCTTAATGATTCTGTGATTCTAAGAGTGCAGTGTTGCCAGGTGATTTTTGTATAGTGGCCAAGAGCAGACTCTAACCTGTGGTACCCAGGACTTTTGACTGGTTTTGCAATGCAAATACATTTCCAGTTTGATTAGTTTATACACTGGCTTTATTGACTATACATGTCTCCCTTCTAACAAACAGCAGGTGGCATGTTTTGATCAAGAATATAATTGTTCTGTCTCAGACTCTGGGGAGCAGGGGACGATGCACAGTGATTGGGAAAAAAATAGTGCAGTAGAGATACCCTTTCACTAATTTTTCATCTTAACTTCAAGCTGCCACCAAAAAGATCCATTCTTCTGGGGCATCCTACATTTTCTTGCTAGTGATGGTCCAGCAGGAGGGGAGGTGAGTGTTTCCCCTTGCAGCAGCCTAGATGAAGTTGCTCAGGCCTCTCAGCCTGTGGGAGGGACTGAGAATATAATACGCCCATGCTGACACACTGCTGTTATATTTTAGACATTTGGTGCAGTTCAGTGGTGAAAGCCCACACAATGTACAGAAGGAATTAACAACAGGGGCCAGGAGTAGACACTGAGTTCTGACTATTTACATGTTCTCATTTAGGTAGTTAGCTACTGCACTCCCATATGCCTCATGTACAGGGTGTGAGTTCACAGACATTTCAGACTTCTGATTTCCCATCCAAGAAGGAGGAAGTCTTCAGGTATTTCATCAAGCTACAAAAAGAAAGGCTACCCAAAGCAAATCTCTGCCCTCTGGACAGGAAAAGCAAAGCAGCTCTAGAAATTTGATCGTGTTCTTGTTGAAATAAACTCTGGACTTTTGCAACTGATAAACAGCACAGTTTGGAGTAGGCTTTGTTTGGACAGGTTATTTTCAAGCACCCAGCCCTGAGTCTGGCTCTTTCCAGCTCTGCCAGCTCCTGCAGCAGCTTTGGGACCCTGCAGAATCATACTTGTGTCCCTGAGGCTTGATCTGCCCCATGAACAAAGGCTTCACAAAGGGCAGGAGGGTCAGCACAGCCATTTAAGCCTTTGGCATGGAGCAAAGCTCAAAGAAGGGACATTAAAAATTGATGAACAGGGGAATAAATATACATTTTCTACATGGGAATCTGGCTTGACTTGGGGTATATGCGGGGTTGATTTCAGTTTGACAGAGTCAAGGATAGTTAGTTAATTCCTCAGGATTCCCAAGCACTCATATCTAAGCATATGTAGAAATTATAAATATATATCTAGAGAGATATAATACACATAGCAATTTTTTATATATATATAAAACCTCCAAAAAGGGACAGTACAGAAGTGAGGGACAGGGAAGAAAGTGTGTGTGTATATATATATGTGTATAGACAGATAAATATGTATTTTCAACAACATGAAAAGGATCAGTTATCAGAACTGTTTAACACCAAGCCAAAGATGCATCATTCCTGGGTGATTATTTCTTGGCTGGGTGATTGTTTCCTTTTAGAAGCAAACAGCAAAACACTGGGTCTTCCAGCCAAAAGGACCAGGATGTCTGTGGGCAGGTTGGGTGCTGGCATATTCCTTGTTAGAGACAAGGAAAACAGTCTACATGAGAGAAATTATTTCCACCTGCTGTCAAACAGCACTCAGTCAGCAAACAGAAGTAGCCCCACGTGTCTGCACTAACTCTGTGGTAGGCAAGAAGAGACAAAAATACAGACATGCTGATGATTCCTTCACTGCGCTGCTTCTTCCTGGTGATGCTAAGTCCTCCCTGTGCCCTCCACTCATGCAGGTGTCTCTGCAAACAAGCGCTATAAGGACATTCTCTTCTCTTTTTTTCTTCCCCAAAAGATCATTTGTTCCCTCTGGGCATTTGCCTTTTCCAGATTCTCATCTCAGGATTTCTATACCTTCCATGTTTTCCTCCAAAGAAGAAAATCAGGGGGTAGGTAAATAGGTTGATTAACTTGTTCTGAAAACCTGTGTAAGTCTCATGATATTACTGCTGAAATCAGGCACCAAACAAATTGTTGCCTAGCAGAGATGTTGCTTCCACCAGCAAAAAAGGGGGTTTACTGTTACAGATTTTCTAGGGCTGAGAGAAATTAGCAGTAGCAGCAAAATATTTATTGCCATGTCAGTGTTCCCATAGTAGGGCTTTGTTATATAATAAAAATCTCACACTCAGGAAAGCTACACCCACCATGAGTGTCCACTCTGTGAAATCGAGTGCAGGGGTGGAGAGAGACTGGGTAATTCCCCCTCGAAAGGGGAAGTTCTGGTGCTGCGTTTCCTTTGGGAAATGCAGTTTGGTGAACAACTCTTCAGAGCAGATAACTGTGCCATCTTGTGGCTTTGCTTAGTACTAAGCGCTAAAGTATTCACGTGTATTTTAACATGGATGTCTCCCCATAAATGTCAGATGTGGCCAGGAGGACTAGGGCAGTGATTGTCCCGCTGTAGTGGGCACCAGGAAGGCTGCATATAATTTGACAGGTTCCAAACACCAGCAGTGGTTGACATAAAAATGTGCGGGCAGAACATGCCACTCCAATTTAAAAAAATAAATCACTAATCCACCTTCAAAAGATGTAATTCAAAGTGTTTGAAATAACCTCAAATGACACAGAGCATATGAAGGAAGTGAAAATTCCTTTGAAATTGACTGTCATTTATTGTTCTCTAGCCAGAGGAAAAAATAACCTTTTAGTAAATTGGAAGGTAATAAACTGTTCCTTTGACATCTGTCGACTCCTTTTTTTTTTTTGTGAGCAAGCTGAAAAGCCATCCTATGGCTCTTCAGGTCTTTCTTCCCCAACCTTAACTGCAGTCAGGGCAATGAAATCCAATCTTTCTGTTGTAAGACTGAGAAAGTTTTGTACCTACACCTGCTACTGTCTCTACAAGGCCTAACCTTTGAGAAGTACTTCTGGAACAAGACTGAAGATGGGATTCTAAAAGTTTCCTTGTTGGCTGCATCTCTAGAAATCCAGAAGGATCAGAAACAAACTAGACCTTTCAAGTGCTCAATTCACAAAACCTATCCTTAGTTCTAGATGGAAACAAGATACCAGCTTATAAAATGAGACAAAATACAGTATCTCTCACAAGGCCCAATTTAGGACAGGATGCACATATTCCTCAATCTCATTCATCACCAATTCCTGATTTTTCAGGTCTGGACCTCTAAGCAGGTCTACAAGTAAAGACAAGGGGGTTCCCATTCAACCTAGCTTTCAGTTTAAGTGTGTACAGATACAGCAGTCAGCTTTCTACATTTTATATTCTCAAACTTTGAACTTCCCTGAACCCCGCTTAATTCTTCCTGAGTTTGCTCACACACAGCGTTCATTCCCCAAGTAATATTGTTCTCCAGGAACTGGGTGTAACAAACAGGTCCTCTGACCACTTACTTACCTTGCCTCTAACTTTAGACTTCAGTATTTCATGAATACTGCCGCCAAAACTGCAGGAAAAAGGGGTAAGAATGAGGACTAAAACCCGTAAAATATTCACATATCTGTCAGGATTCCTTATTAACCTTCCTGTAAGGGCTAGGCTTAATATTCAGACTGAGAAATGTGAAACACCTGGGCTTCAGTTTATTGCTGGCTCCTGTAGCATATCAGGAGTTAACAAGAAGAAACAGGAACTGAATGGGAAGGGAACCTTTTTACCTTCTTGTTTGTTTGTTTGTTTGTTGTTCAGATCAGTTCTCAGCATTTAAGTTAGTATAAGGCCAGGGAAACGAAAGTTTTGAGAGACCAGAGACCAGATGCTTGCCACTATCAGCCAGCACTCTTCCTGGCTCCAGGATCGTACTGATTCAAACAAGAGGTTTATTATTTCAATCTCTAAACCTTATCATTTCCCTGTAATTATAGGCAAAGGATAAGCAGCTGCTGTGCAAGAGAAGCTGAGGGCACCTGTCCTGGTTCCAGCCCAGATCAGTGAGATGGGGCACGGCCAAAACCTGAATGTTATTCAATTCCACCTTATGTCATAGCCAAGGATGGGGAAAAGGGACTTTTCCCCTCACTTCTAAGAAGAAAGGGTTTCCTTTCCAGTCAGGGAAAAGTGTGGCAGGCAGAGGGAAGCCTTACACCATTGGTTTTCATTATCTCGGGCTTGGAGAGCACTGTGCATGTAAATCACCCTCTCTTTACATGCTTTTGTACACTTCTGTTACTGGTATTGTTGCTGCCATGGTGGGGGCACTGAATTGGAGAGTACCATTCCTAAACCATGACAGCACCTCAGCTCATGAGCTCTCACCTGCCTGAGCATTTCTGTCTACTCTGGATCCAGGAAGTCTAACTGCTGAACGCTTGCCACTCTGTTGTTCTTTTATTACAACCTACGACAGGAAAGAGAAGCTGAGGATATTGACCCTTCCAAATGCTGCAGCCTATGTGTAGAGTGGGAATTTGCAAATTTTTGGAGCCTGATGTCCAAATTCTATTCTCATTTTTAGTGACTGCCTATGGACAATGCCTACAGTAAAATGAGCATAAGCACTAAATCTGTTTCCTTACAACCTAGAAGGAATTCAGATCACTATGAGAGAAATTGTCTAAGAATTAAGTCCTAATTAAAGCTGTAACAATAGCCTGATAAGCCAAATTAAAGTCCAAGGGAAAGCATTGTCCCTGTTCTCATAAGACTTTCTTATACCCTTCTAGCCCATGAAAAGTTCGGTAACAAACATCTCTCCCTAAGTGATAAATTGTCAGACTGTCGCTATCCCTTAAATCAGATTTATTGGCAAAGTAGGTCTGCCTTTGGGAAACTGTAACAGAAGGCATTAACTGCAGTTAGGTCAAGTCCAGATCCTGTCTTTGCAGGCTGTCCAGAATATATGTAAACTGCTGATATTTTTCTATCCCAAAAGCCACTCTAGCTTCAAGTCTGTTCATGTGAATTACAGACAAGAGACCAGTCTCTAACTGCAAGAGGAAATTCAAGACCTTATCCTGCCCTTGCCATGCTTCTTCCAGCTGTTGTGTGGTGTGAGGAATCAAA
Organism: Pomatostomus ruficeps; assembly: GCA_013400735.1. Taxonomy (NCBI): domain Eukaryota; kingdom Metazoa; phylum Chordata; class Aves; order Passeriformes; family Timaliidae; genus Pomatostomus; species Pomatostomus ruficeps. The sequence goes on from VYZT01040076.1 coordinate 5,953, forward strand.
ACCCAAACTGGGTAGACCCGAGTAAATTGCTTGTCCTGATCTTCACTGTAACTATGACCCTAGCCAGCTGATCAGGCAATACCCCTTGCAGTTACAATCCCTGCCTCATTTCTGCAATATATTCAGAGTCCAGCAATTAGCCTGGCTCATCAAGCCTCTATTTCTCAAATGCTACCTTTGTCTCCAGTCTTACAGAGAGGTGCCTTTTTGTGATGCCTAAAACCACAACAGCATTGCTCCTGTGCACACCAACCCGCTTTCTGTGTTTTCTGAGCAGATTCCAGCCCTCCTCAGTGGAAGGCTGTGTGTAGCTCTGTGCTGTCAGCGGGGATGTGAGCAGCCTGCTGCAGCGCTGCTCCTGCAGAAACCGCAGAGCATGCACTGCCTTCCCTCCACCCTGCTCTCTGCAGCATCACACATGGCCTCAAAGGCTGCCCCACCATAGTCTGGCCATTCACTTAAAGGACAACCTGTATTAAACCCCTCAGAGCACAGGTGGGTGAAAAGCAAGCGTATCTGGGTAATATCTGTCCCAAAAAGCATTCGTTTCATATAAGCTCCTCCCCATAACTCTAGGTGGGCTATTTGGCAGCGTGTGGCCACAGTTAGCTCACTGTACTGGGTCTGCCTGACATGGAGTTAATTTTCCCCAGAGCAGCTCTCATGGTGCTGTGCTTGGCATTGGCTGCTACAAAGGTGTTGGTGACACCCCAGTGTTTTGACTACTGCTGAGCTGTGCTCCCACAGCATCAGTGCTGTCTCTCCAGCATTACCCCTTCACCAGCAGGCTGCAGAATGGGCAGGATCTTGGGAGGGGACATCCCCCACACTGACATATATTCCATGTGATATGATGTCAGCTCAGCAATAAAGGCTAGGAGAAAGGAGGAGAAAGGAAGCGCAGTGGTTATTTATGATGTTTGTCATTTGGAACAACCACCATGTGTACATAAGCTTTGAGGCTGGCATAAAGCACGGAAGGAGATCCATGGAGCTGAATAGGTTGGGACCAGGCTGTTTTTGAGTGCAGCTGAGCGTCACCCATGCTGTGGCAGAATGCATTTCAACCACTTCAGCCACTTCCTAGCACATCTGGACACAGTTACTCAGTTCAATCCTCAGTGATGCTGCACAACATCAGCCAAACACCTTGCTCTGCCCTGCCATGGACAGTAACAGCTGGGACAATTTCATAAAAGATCAGGACCACTGGATTTGGAATTAGGCATCCTTCCATATGACCACAGGTTCAGCCCTGGGAATGTATTCAGATTCCATTTAGATAAATGACGTATCAGAGCTTTACTTCCCAATTAATACATGAAGAAATCTGTAAACTGTGGGAGTGTAAGGCTACAAAGATCCAGACAGCTAAGCAAGCTTTTCTGGAGCAAAAAGAAAATACTGTGTCCTCTGGTTTCAAGAAACATCTGGAATTAAGGCACTGGAGGAGCAGGAATGATAGGTACGCTCTGCAGAAATCTGTATTATTGTGTGGGGTATGTGTATCAGACACCTCCCTGCAACCCGCTGGTGTCAGACAGAGTCCACGCCAAGAGGACCTTGTGCATCTTCTCAGGAGAGAAAGCCTAACTACAGCCAGGAGCTCCAGAAAGAAGAGTGGGACTGTTCTGCTTCATGCCATATAAAATCCCAGAAATCTTTCTGTACTTCTGGGTAATTTGGTCCAACTTTTTGAACACAACAGGATGATGGAAGGCCTGTTCCAGGCTGAACACAGCACTAGAAATTCAGAATTGTCATTCTCCTTCAAGTTACAAATCCATCCTAATCACAGTGATGGTGTAAATCACTAGGTCTAGGCAGTCATCATATGGCCACTCCAGGGTCCATTTATATTAAGTATTATTAGCAAGGATAATGTGGCTAAGAGGAATAATCTTTTGACATTTTCTGGTTCAGTATAATACAAAATCTGGAAGAACTTTGTAGGAAACAAGGTCTCTGAATGTGTGTATTTTTTCTGTGCCCTGGAAAAATTAAAAGAAACAGAACTGGACTTCACCAGGACTGCTGATGACTGCTCAGGAAGACTTCAGTCTGAGTAGCATCTAACCAGCATGCAGAAGAAAGGATATCTCCACTAAAAATAATTTTGACTTCTAGGTTAAATCTCACAAATCTGAGACCACCCATCCTGACTGCACAAATCAAGACAAAACCAGACTCAAATGGAACTAGTTTTCAAGTATGTTCACCATTAAAAAAAAGAAGCCATTATTTAAAAAGTTTACTTTGACATCCTATAGCATCCATTTAAAAGATACCATACAATTAAAAAAGAAATACAGATCAGATCTGGCCTAGTCGAAACACTTGAGATTGTTCCCATGGAGTGTAACAATTTTTGTAAGGTCATTATGCTGATAAACTTGTGTTATGTTCTATAACTAACAACTCTAATTCTAAAGGTGATTGGTTTTCCAGCTCTCACTGTTGTTAAACATTTTAAAATTAAAACCAAAGAGCCAGCACTCTTATCTTAAATAGTATCTAAACCAGTTGTGATACTGGCTGGTTGTCTCTACTGTAGGTGATGAAACAGCTTTGCTCATAAAATGGCTGCTAAGCAAATCTTTTTAAAGCATTTATTATAAAACAAAATCCACATAATCTATAGTACAAAAGCAGAGTCTGTTATCTGTACAAATATTTATACAAAATACCAGTTACTTCAAACAAGCCTTTGGTTTTGTTAACATAAAGAAACATTGCAGTTTCATGACCAGAAAATTATTAATGTACAATGGTCTAAAGTGATGACAGCCTCAAAGATTTTTTTACAACAGTATTACCAAGTCATTTGTGTGCTAGAAGGCTATGCTTGGAAAAATAATTGATAAAGACTTTCTGTAACACAATAAAGATTTTATGACTTTAATGAAAATTGTGGCATGCTGAAAACAGCATTAATTTAATCCCCAAACATGTAAGTATCAGTTACTGGCATTTTTGTTTTAAATTCTACGTATTTTTGACAGGTACTGGGATGTCTGTTGAAATAGACAGGAATATATAAATCAAAGTTAACTTGAAAGAATGCATTTGAGAGAAACTCCAATATATTACAAATTCAAAACATGCATGCTCTAAAAAAACTCCAAAATTGTAAGCTTTCAGTTAGTTCCACAACTTGTGGCTGTATGTATTTTAACTGAAGAGAACCCTAACAATAATACAAAGCTTTGTTAAAACCAGCGGAGTACAATCTACATTTTTCCCCCCAGTTTATATGTTAATCTGTTTAACATACACAAGGCACTGAAGTATTGGGTTTGGTTGTCTTTTGAGGTAATGAATGCTACAAAATGATACACATATAAAGCTGTAATTATTAGGCTGTTTGCAGAATACACAATTTAATATAAATATAAAAAGATTACATGTGGGTTATATCATAAAAATTCTTGGTACTCTTTGTATATTCCTGTACATTTACAATAGCAGCAATTGCGATACAAGTACGTGAGTAGGGAAGCGGTCTGGGTTAGAGTTGTGTTCATGATACCCCCAAATTTCACACAGCCGTCCTCCTGCTTGCAACAGCTTTTGTTTTCCCTCCACAGGCTGATGAATTCCAAGTACCACTATTTACAGGCTGCAGGATCTCTGTACAAATCAAACGTGAATAACGCTCCCTTTGTCAAAGGCAGCCACCCCAGGAATGCTGTCACCAGAGTGGCTTCATTATTTACAGAAAGGTGCATCAGTGGGAGCCCTCGCTTTTCAGAGGTGCCAATGTCGCTGAATTAGTCTGTCACTGGAGCTGCCAAACTTGCTTTTCTCCTCTGGCAAGTCCTTCTAAGCACATTCTCTGCATGAATTTTGTCAATATAAACCAACCTGTTCAGGAATTGCCATTGTGATCTTCTATCCAGTGGGATTCTGCGCTGGCTGGTGAGGACCTAGCCCTGACTCCAGAGGTGGGCTGCAACAAGGGCTGTGGTTCATGCTGGGAACAGCCAGCATGTGGCAGCTTATCACGGGTGGCTGGGGGCACTGTCAGCATGTCAGGACATGGCATTTTGAAGGATTTTGTTGTGGAATGCAGAAGACATAGCAGACTGGTTTCCATCATTCCTATCAGCAGGCTGAATATTGATTTAAAATAAATTTTTTCCTTTTTTTCTTTTTTTTCCTTACAGGGAGTATGATCTTATCTGAAAAAGCCCATGGCTTAGTTGGCCAACCTCAAAATAAACAAATGAAAGAAAAACACCCTTTAAAAAATCTAGAGTAAGTGCTCTCAGGAAGGAGAGGTAGACGACTTAACAGGATTGAAAACATCTATGCCTGTTAAGTATTTCTTTTAACGTATAGTAAATACCTTAAGCTGTTTAGCTAAACTTACAGCTGCTGAAGAAAGGGAGTTTTATATATAATGATGAACAGAAAGTGTTGCAGTACCTAGGGGAACAGCAGCAGAAACAGCAGACACCTCTCAGAGTTTCGTATTCAGCCTTCCATGAATCTCTTACAGACAAGCCAAATTTACAAGGAGGACCGTACTCGTAATTCATAACTGAGTCGCAACACACACCAACCAGCAAATGACTGAGCTGTAAACAGTTATCTTTGACTGTGGCTTGTCTAAGGCTCTGTCCATGCATGGACCTTTATAAAATATCCTTCAGCACTGCAACAGCAAATATATTACTTCTAATTCAGGGCTCCGTACCCGGCAGTTGTGCGTGTTATTAATTATTGGGAACATGCTTGCCTTCTGTTTTCATTTCCTGACATTAATGGATATCATTTGTAGTACAATTGTAAGCACAGCTACTCATTTGGACTGACTCAACATAAACCCCAACAAAATGATGGAAGAGATCTGCTTCCAAAAATGCTTGAAGCCAACAGGACACATGACTTTTGTAACGTTTAACTAAGCACACACTTGTGAAGTAGCACAACGTGCTGGACAGGAAGGGCAGCACAAGAGCCCTGCCCAGCAAAGGGATCTGACCCTGCAGGCAATGGAGGAACGACATCAGCCCAGTGGGACCAGCTCTTACTTGAGTGCTCCTCCTTCCAAATCCTTTTTCACTGCTGTGCACAGAGTGTCAGAACATCAAAAGCCCCAGAATCCAAGAGGCACTGATTGGCATAAAAATGGGGAAAGCATCATAAGTCCTAGACCTTGCACATGATGTTCTAGATACCAGGTGGAAAATAGATCTATAGTAAACGAGCCTTGAGACTTCCAGGAAGCCCATCCTAGGTGTGTAAAACAGGCATTGAGGGAACAGACCATTTTCTTGTTACTTTGAAAAGAATCAGAACTTTTAGGGAAGTGCCTGTACCTTTGCAAACCACAGAAATGAAGGCTTATTACTGAAAATCAATTCCATTATTTCAAAAGAATTTTTTTCCCCACTCATTTCTGCCTTCCTCTTTAGAATATGCTGATAATGGCCTAATCTCATTTTTAGACACAGGGCATTTTGTACTATAACACTATCCTGAAAAAATTATTATTTGTCATACATACAGATTTATCTTAATCTTAGCCTAAGTGCTCTCTAGTGATCTGTCCAGACAGAAGAAATCTGAGTAAGAAATCTAAGTAAGACAGCTGGGATAGTGCTCATCCAGAACAAATTCACTACCTCTGCTACAAATTTAAAGGTGCAGTGGCTATTGACCAGTCTAGCTGAAGTCAAGCTATAATTTGCACAAAATTATTCCTTGAAATCAAAGAATTCCTGACTGTTGAAGATGATTACTTGTTCATTTGCCTTACAGCGCCACACTGCTGCTACACCTGCCCTGCAGATGGGACAAATTCTCCAGAAGGGAAGACCCAAATGGCTGCTTTCATGACAGCACTGCAGGAGGTAAGCTGCTCTCTGCTGGGACATCTGTCCTTTAAATTTAACACAGAATCAACCATATAATTTGCCCATTACTGGCTGCTCTCCAGATGCCATTCCTCATTACACCCTGAGTTGTTACAAGAGCTAATATGCAGTCACAATGGGCTTGGAAAATAGTGGTTGAAAACATTGATTCAAGTACTCACAAGCTCACACAGGTAGCTGAATCACATGTACCCCTCTGCAGCTCTTAGGGTAGAACTCCTAAAATGTTTCAGTCAGCTTTCTCATAGAAAACTTCTGCGTTATTAAAACTATGCTTAAGCCTCACCAAAATGCAACTTTCCCCCACACATTTCCTATTCATCCCTGAACTGCCAGAATTTCTCATACACATTCACCAATTCTCTGCAACTCTTTCTCTCATCCTTATCTTGAAGAAAATAGCACCTATTTTCCATGTTTTAGCCTGAAAGTTCACAGGATGGAAACCACTAAGAACACAGTGGGGATATTCTGGAAAGAAGTAGTTCCTGTTGCTCAGATTTTCTTCCTGCTCTTTTCTAAACCAGGAGTGCAGTAATCCTTTTAAAGTATATAGTCTACAACAATAAAAAAATAATATTTAGTATTTAAATATTAAGATACTAAATTTGTATACAATCTTCTTTTGGAAAAGGCTTTTAATGTCAGTAATATGGAGTAGTGTGTGGCTTAGATTCTGATCACCAAACTTCAAGTGCCTCAGAGAAGGCAATTCCTCAGCAAACATCAACAGCAAGAGGCTATGAATGTTCAACTGAAATAAAAATATACACTTAATTCACCCCATTCAGCAAGTGATTCCTTCCTACTGAAAACCAAAGCTCCAAGAGACTGTGACTCTTAAGACAGTTCAACTCTCAGTAAAAATGCTAATTTTCTTGGACTCAATTACAATGTTTATAATAGGATACAAATCTTCAGATGAAGTGGTTAGGATTCTTATAGTTATGGCTCTTAAAAAAGATCAGTGGTTTAATGAAAAGAAATTAAGTAATTCTGCATCCAGTGTCATCACAGGAATACAGGAAAATTAATGTGGTATGTTTCTAAGCTAGAACTGTGACACAAAACAACTAATGAATTCAATATAAACAGTGAATAGTTATCAAGCACAAAATTACATATGCTATGAAATTAGACTACCAACTGCTGTAATGCAGAACAAATACTCTTTTATATGACTCATGTGGCACATGGAATATCCTGTGGATCTATATTCCTCATTTAGTTAATTGAAACAAGATCACATGAGAATTGCTTTTTTTCACCAAACCATCAATTCAGAGGTCTGCTAAGTCACTCCAAGAGTAACAACTACGACCTTGCCCATCACAGCATACTACAAAATTGCTAATGTTGGTGGGGGATGAGAAAAGACCCCACTCTTAAATTCCATTTCTGTACTTTTCTCTATGAAATATCATCTTCTTTGTGCTTAATTTCTCAAGTAAAAATTCAGACATGAAGGTAGTAAACGTTACTTTAGGAGTTTTAGTAACACACCAGTGACAGCACAAATCTTACCCTTGAACTATGCAGACCAGAAGAACAGATCTGGACTAATAAATGTGAAAACACAAAGTGGATCAGAACACTGTGGTCCCAGCCCTTCCACCACCACAACAAAGGCCTCTCTCCTGGAGTTGCAGGGTTCCTCTGATGTGCTCTCAAATAAATTGCTAAAAAGACCCAAACCTAAGTACAATTTTAGTTCAAACAAGAAAAAGGTTTTCATTGTTGCCATCAATATTAAAGCTGTTGAAGGCCCAAACACATCTGTTATTGAGCAGCTGCAGAAGCAGGTGCAAGTTTGCATATTCAGAACATGCCTCAGATGTCCCAAGCAGGCACTCACATTATCATCACCAGTGCTGAATTCATAAAGTGCCATACAATACCCAATCCTTTTTGCTACAGAGAAAGAGCAATTAGAGCAAAAATCTATCTTCTGAATTTGAAAAGGACTGATTCTAGCTCCCCCATTCCCTAAATGTTTTTTGGAAGGAGTTGGGAACACGAGCACTTTGCTGAGCTTGATGTCCTGACGTTACAGCAGTTTGTATGAGAGTTAATAATTTTTATATCAACATGACTAGAAAAAAGAATTGTCTTTTCTCCCTCCTCTGTTCTATTTTCTATCTATTTCTAAATCTGAATTATGTAGCAAATTTTTATAAGATATGACTGATTTTTGATTTGAGCTATACAGATACCATTTTTCTACAAACACCAATTAAAACCCAAACAACTTTCCTCATTTGAATACAAGTGAACATTTCATTCTGCTTTGGAAAATGAATATTAAGAGAGGAAGCAATTATCTGATCAAGTTAACACGGGTGAACACCTCAGAAACCTGGCAGAGTGATTACAGGACTTTTGAAAAAAGGAAAACTAGATCTGTATTTTAAGACACAGCTCACTACTACAGCTTTTACCCAGACAGTGACCAAAGCTTCACAAGGAAGGATGAAGGAGCTTGGCTGCATCACTATTAAAATGGTGAGTCTGACCAAATCTGCAGTTTGTTAGGCATTTCTCTTACCACTTCAAACTTGACCCTTGCTCTCACTCACAGGTCGGTACAACTGCTTCTGTTACCTCTCAGCCAGGCAGGTGGGGAACTGGTTGGAACTAAACCAAGTTTTTTAGGACTGATCTTATTTAGCCTGAATCAGTTACAGAATTGGCCATATGCAGAGTGGCACTGACATGAGGTAGGACATGATGCCTGTGGGTTTAGTCGAGCTGGAAGGTTTGGCCAAAGAAGTGTTCTTTCAGTTCAATGCTAAGCAGATGGAGAGGGAGGTTTGAAATTCAGGTGTCGGCACCCACATTCCCCTAACAAGCATTCAGCTCACTTGCAGAGGAGCACCTAAGGGTTGTGATCCTGCACGTTTTCTTCCAGGGGTGGTGAAGGGATGATATTGACAATTGTAATTAAGTGTGTTTTTCTTCTCTAGGAATAAGCCTGCATCTTTCTTTAGACAACTCCCCTTCCCACAAGCCACTTAGTTTTCTTGTCTCACATTAATAAAAAGAACTACATACACTTTTTGCATGTAAAAAGGTGACTTAAAAATGCAGAAAGTTTCAACATTCCCTCCCCAAATCCTTTGGAGACTGAGTCAGTTACATGACTTCAAAAAGGCAAATATGGCACAAAAGAATGGAAATTAAGTTAANCATATTTTAAAATATTTACAGGAAAAGTTCCTTCTGTTGAGGTCATGAAGAGTCTGTACAAGGAGAGGGCGGAGGGGGGTAGAGGTGAAAATAGCTTCGTTCCGTGGCAGGAGAAGGAGGGCAACTTTCTTCTGCCGACATGTACTGACTGCGAGGTGTGGGTGGAGGGGGATAAGGGTCTGAGTCTGAATTTAAATCTATATAGTATTTGTTGGCCTTCCATCGACTCGTGGTATAGTCACTGTCACAGACATCTGTGCTGCATGGGGTTGTGGGTGGAGCTATCCCTCGTATAAGGTATGGCCTGCACAAACACAATAAAAAAGAAAAAAGCACATGCATTAGTTGCAATCTGGGGAAGAAAGAAAGAAGAAAAGAAAGAAAAGAGATTGAACAGCTCTGTGTGCTCAGTCAAGATGCCTGCTCATTAATACTACATGAGCCTTAATGCAGGCTCTCAGAAAAATCCAACAAGAAGTACCTGAACTGTGTTAAATTTGAATGGCACAACTATCCCTAGCCAGCAGCACATCCTTCCAGCCCCTAACCTACCAGAGGAGACCACTTAGCCCAGTCACTAACAAATAGGTTGACTCACCAAATAGTTTTAAGATAAACTCAAGGGAATGAGCAGAAAACACCAACCTCCTCTTACAGGATGCTTAGGGACGGTTACATAGCAGTATAATGTACATAATTGGAACGGTCATTTATTAAGAGACTAAAAGGTTTTTTAAATGAAGTCTGAACAAGATCCAAAACTAAAAGCAGATAAATAGAAGCTTTAGCAAATCTTTTTATCTGAACTGTACCTGTAAGATCTTGTGTTTGAAGGAATGTTTGAGGAATAAAACATCTCTGCATTGTATAAGGAGCGGTCGGTAGCTGGGGAAGGAGGTGGGTTCAAAATCTAGAAAAAACAGGAAAAAGAAGTGTGAAATTTTGGGTTAATTATACAACTTTACTTAGTTTGAAAACAATATTTATGCCTTCACCCTGTCATTCATCCTTATTCTAGTTTCCTTTCCTGGCTGCTTGGATGTGTTAATGCATTTTTAAAGATCACAGATGTTCATTACAAGACTTTACTTTGGACTTAGGTACTGTGCAGGCCTTCAAAGTTCTCAGTACTTTGTACTCAGTACTGGGAATTTTCTTCCTTGCCACATCTGTTATTATGCTGGAAGATTGGAATAAAGCTGGAAATGAGACCCAGTTTGGCTGAATCTGAGTGCACTTCCTCGGATATAAGGACTGATAGCATCCTCAGCAGATGCTAATGGGAAATAAAGTATGTCCCACTCCCAGACCCTAAACATGTCCCCAGCCAATAGTAGGGTCAGGAAGGCAAGTTCCTTTACTATAACTAATACAACCCCATCCTTCCTGAATGCTTCATCTTTACTCTTGTTATGTAAACATATCTTTTTGGCACAGCTCACAATGCAAAAAGCCTATGAGCTAAAAAATATTTATAGCCTGCCTATGAGTGCATATGGACAGCATACACACATATGGCTTAGCTATGAGTGCTTATACACGGTTGCTGGTAGCCTTCACAAAAGGAAAAAAGTTTAGCATGCTTCAAAATTATTTAGGATTTTTCCCCCAGAAGGAAGCCGAACCTCTGACACAGCCTGCAGGACATTGGCCTAAACCCAGGAAGAGCATTTCATCTCTCCCAGTGTGGAAAACTACACCATTGCTGTTGATTGAGCCTTGCTACTGATGTGAGCATCTTGTACATTGCCTGCCCCGGGCATTCAGCCAGTTCATGGCCTGCCCCACTGACCATCCTTCCTCTGTCTCTGCTCTTCTTCCACAGAAAGTCTCTAAAATCACTGAAGTGGAGATCATTGTTTGGGTCTTCACTGTGCAGCATTCAGCAGAGTGATTCCTGGCTATTGAGTTGAGCTCACTGTTACTGACAATCTCTGCACCCAGATTCATGTGAAGGAAGACAAGCTTGAGTACCCCCCCTTGCCAGCTGTGGGGTGATAAGCAACTGCCCCAAGAGGATCTTTCAGAAATCTTCTTCCTTGGAGGAGCACTGCATGCCGCTTGTGGGTTCACTCCTACTGACACCCTGAGCTGCATCAATACCACTTCATGTTGAGATTAAATACAGCAAACACTGTCAGCCAGGATGCCTGTGGTCAGGTATATAGACCGGCATAACTTCACTGACACTGATTCTTTCCCAGTCTCTATTCACTGGAGCATCTCTCAGTACTACTAAGATGTGTTAAACAAACCAAAAAAGCCAAGACAACGAAGATACTCAGGTCAGTCCTTCTGATTATTAACACAAAACTGGGTAATTTAGCTACCAGGCAGAACTCACCAAAACATTTGGATTAAGCAGTAACTTTAATGTAACAAAGCCCTTGCCATAGCTTCCTTCTAAGAAGCCAGCACGCCTTTCATGAAGGAAATGCTAGTATCATCCCTGCAAGCCCTGGCTGACATAACAAAGGGTGCAAGAAGAACTCTCAGCAACAGTCAGAGTAGCTCAGGCCAGAAGTCAAACGAAAGAGTTGATCTTTTGGCCGACACAGATCTCATATAATCACACAGGCATATCAGCTCTTGGGCTTCTTTTCTCTTTCAAACTTTGAGTGTTTTTTTCTGTTCATCCTCTTTAGTGTGGTACTGACAAATCAATCAGGTCTAGCATGAAATTGTTCAGCACATTACAGAGACACTGGTGAAGTGTGAGACAAGCTAAATTAGGAGGGCTGCTGAGTTCCAAATATCTGCTTCTTGATGGCTTCACAGAGAAGGCAATGCAAGAAGTACCCAATTTTACCTTACTGACAGATAAGCTCACAAGCCTTTTTTTCCCATTTTTGTTCTTCTTAAAGGGAGAGAAATCACCTTTGTAACTGGCCAAAACACTATCAATCAAAATGCCCACATACAGCGTAACAGCTGACATGTAAACACAAATGCAGGTATACCCACACAGCATGTAGGCTCCTGATTCAAAACTACAGAAAAATCCCCTCCACAGCTGGCAGATCAACTCTGGCAGCCTGTTGTGTGTACCTAAAAGCCAATGGATGGATTGGTCAGAAGCATGATGGAGAAAAACTGTCAGGACACAATATGCTGGCAAACAGGAGTCTTTGTATGTCTCTCATACGTATTCAGAAAGGACTCTTCCCATTCAGAATACACACCCTGGAATTTGTAAAACTGTGATATGGAGACTAGAATTCTGTCACTTCCAACAGTTAAAAGTCAGAAATGGAGCTAAATTATAGCTGAAAAAATGCAAGCAAAGTAAGCTCTGCCTCACCCTGCTCTACCAGCGTTTTCCCCCAGTGCCTTCACTTGGGTTTTCTGAATCAACAATCGACACTTTATCTAAACAGCAAGTCAAGTTTATTCCATATACATTTGCATTCCAGTCCTGTTTCATTTTTTGTCTTATTTTTCCATGTGTGCCTGCAGCATTAGGCAGTGCAAAATGTCATTGGGCCACTGCCACAAGAGTTTATAAAGAACAAAGGAAGTGGCATCTCCAAAGGAAGAAGAGAAGCATCCAGGAACAAACTAGCTGTGATACTTCACTCTGATAACAAAACATTTTGGACATCACAGAGCACTCTATAATCCTGATGGATTACAACAAAGCCGTTTTCTGAAGTTTAGTGTCAAAATGGGCCTGCAGATCATAAACAGTAACACCCAAGAGTTATTAACAGTTATTAACATCTACTTAATAGCACAAAGTTTCACCTTTCTTTTCTTCCAAAGCAGGAGATACCTAACTCACCGGTGTATTTTCAAGACGTACCTGTGGGTAGAAAGTGGCTTTAGTGCTGGATGAGCTACTTGAAGATGCTCCAGTAACATGGTTTCTGTCATACAATGGGGCACCACTGCTTCCTCCCATGAGACTCATGGAGCTAATCATGGACTTTCCACAAGAGATGCCTGCATTGAAACAGAGAGGAAAACAAGGTTCGATAAAGCACAACGTTATCTATCAATGCAAAACACAACCCAAATCCCTAGCTTTGCAAACCCATGCAACGACAGTGGTTGTCACACTTTGGGAAGACTGCTTTATGTAAAAACTTCAGGATTGCAAGGAACAACACTTTTTGTAAAGAGAACATCTCACCCTCAGACCACCTATTGTCTCACTGCAGCACTGAACTCCTCATAACCCACTGTCACACTGCTGAGAAAGGAATCTTCAGAACAGCTGGTCCAAACTTTTCACCCAAATTAACTAAGAAATTTTCCAATTAAACAAACTTAGGAATTTGCAAAAAAAGCATTATACAATGCCCAAAAAAACCAAGCTAGAGACATCCAAAGTTTCAATTTCCATCCCAAGAAATTAAATTGCAAGTACCTGAGTAACTGCAAAACACAATTATTTTTATTGAAAATAATCACAGCTAACATTGAAAATCAGCAGAAACAAAAGGAAGGAAACCTGAGTTAGAGGAAGAGAGAAGACAACATTCTCCAATCTGTTTTACTCCAATATACTCTTAACTCAGACAATTAATTTTCAGCTTTTTCCTGTCACACTATTTAGTGTTAATGCAAGAGTTTAGTTTGGGGAGTTTTCAGAAACTTCTCTTTAAATGCAGGAAATTTTTATTACAAGCAGAGTAACTATTTGTAATCATCATTCATGATTATATATCCTTCTTGAAAATGCCATGATATTAGAAACCTATGTATTTTCTTTAGAATTAATATAAATACTAAGATTTTCAGCTGTTATAACTTATCACAACAATATGGATTAGAAAAAACTAACAAATATGGATGAGAATCAGAATGACAGCTTGGTTTAGCACCTAGAGAAGTATAGATGAAAACCACTGATACTTGCTTTAACTAAAAAAGTTTTAGTGTGAAGTCCAATTTAAAACACCCCTGTGAAGATTTCACCTGCAATTATGTCATCCTCTAATTTTATTTCCTACCACAAAAACCTCTTGATAACCATAGTAACATAATTTAAGCAGGAATAGCTGACCATAGCCATTAAAGTGCAAGAAAAGCTATTATACTTCATGCTCACCCCAATGGTGCAAAACCACAGAAGTTGCAAGAGAAGATTTTACATATCTGATTCAAATGACAGATTTATCCCAAAACCACCGATCAGATCAACATCACCTAATTTCTGCTCTTTGAAAACTCCACATCCAGCACCCTTAATAATGTGTAAAAGTCCAAATCCAGACAATGTAATGGTACTGATTAGATGCAAGGTCCTTAGCACCCTTACCAGTAAAAGTGCCATGTTGAGAACTTCCTGGAGCAATAAAATTAAGAGGTACATGAGGGGTACCACTGACATACTCATGGGGAAAAGGACTATTGGGCCCGGCGTAGCGCTGGCACACCACGCGCTGGCAAACAAAGTACATTCCTCCCATGACAAAGAGGGACAGGATTATCCCAATGACAGGACCGATGGCACTGCTGTGCGGCTGGGACTCATCCGAGGCTGGCTTTGATTTTTCTGGAAAGAGAGGAGAAGGAAATTAAATGTGGTCATTAAACATGGAGCAGTGTATATGCTGCTGTCCTGGAGCTCACGCAGCAAATCTGTCAGCACACAGTCAGTCACTCACACAGTGCCTTTAAAAGCATCTGCATCACACTCAGGCATCTGTAATTCCAGATATCCTGATTCAATACACAAGACTACATGCTTCCTCTTCCCCTCCATAAAGCAGTATGAGCAAAGTACTCTCCTTTTTGTCTAGCAATTTATCTTGTAATGGGATTACTTATCATCTTCATAGAACAACAGTCTAGAAAGTTTCATTTTCTTCCCTGCCCTCCAAAGTCTTTGGGTCAAAGACAGAGGATACTTATAAATATCAAGTCCTTAATTAGAGAAGATTGAGGATTGCTCTCTCAAAAGCCATTTGGGATAGCAATAACATGAAAAATCAAGAAGATTTACCAGTAGGGAAGCTACCATATATACTAAGCAGTGGATGTCTTCCTAGCTAATACAAGTCTTAAAACAGAACACTTTTCCCTCCTAATATATGACTTGTTTCCAAAGAAACCCCACCTTACAAACTGGATAGAAAACACAATCCAAAGTATCTCAAATACTTTCTACTTGTTATTTCCCGCCCCAATGTAGCCAAGTGTTAAATAATAAGTGTTGCAGTATTTGAGATGAGCTATGCCTCACATCTCCCCCTGATTATGGGTAACACATTCAAAATTCTTGCCAGATAAACCTGACACCTCTCTGTTTTTCACATATGTGATGTTCTTCAGGGAAAGCAATTTCTTCCATGTGATTCACACGTTTATAATTTTATTCTTTAACATACACAAATAGAAACATTCAAAAAGTGAAAAAATCAAAATAAACGTGTCCAAATTTTACACGCTCAGTTCTAATTATAGGCCCCTTCCCTTTTGATGAAGTTGTAAGAAGTGAAAGGGTTCATATAAGATTCAGTCCTTCACTTAAAAAAATTTTTCTCCAGTGGTTCTGGTTTCCACTTCAGTGGAAGGGAATGAAAAACAACTGAAATTTGAGAAGGAAGATAAAGGAAATACAAAGATCTAGCAATAAACTCATAACAGCTCAGCATCAAGAACTCATTTCTATCTTAAAGTCTTCATGTTTTCTTCACACTTATTAGTGCATGACAACTTTTACGTCAGCTAAGGTCTTAACTTTCAAACAGATTAGTTCAGCAGAAGAAAAGCACAGCCAAAATTAAAACATGCTCCCAAATTGGCTGTTTTAAAACACACAATTCTCATTTTGGTTAAACCTAGCTTCTTTTGCATGCAAGATCCTTATCTAGAAGGTAGCAATCATTTTTATTCCCTATTTGAGTTCCTTCCCTCAGTCAAGTGGGAAACCACAGAATGCTCTGTTCCACAAAGAGGTCCAGAGGAGACAATCCTATGTCTACATAAAGACACATTTAAATCAGTTAAGACCTAATTGCAGAACTGGACCCAAAGTGCAAACAGGAAACAGCTGCATTAACTTGGCAGCATGAAAGTTTGCCAAGTCCACAGAGAAATTGAAAGAAAAAAAAAAAAGAGGAAGAAGTGGCCTTATATTATCCAGGGAATTGGGAGAACTGGATGAAAGCTAAAGAGATAAATGCAAGATGCAGGAGAAGCATGTTCAGTCTGAAATTTCCAACAGTTTCTGTCTCCATTCTTTTAGCCTTTTTTTCTATTCACAGCTAGGGCTCCTTCCACCACTCTTACTCAGAATATACTTTTCCTTGCAGTATCCACCATGAAGATGGAAGCAAGAAACAAAGCTACCTTGGACCAAACCTGGTGAACCCTACTCTCATCCCTGCAGTGGCACAGCTTCTGACTTTAAAACGTGACAAGATCTAAGATATTAAAAGCTTCACAATCCGCTAAGGTTGGTCCTATAGGCAACATAATTGCAGCATTTCTCTACACCAATGCCAATGTTATTTGTTCAGAATGAACTACAGACAGACCAGCACATCTATTTGCTTTTATTCTAAAATGCTATGTTCCAACTATTTTGCTAAACCACTTGCGTAATTCTAAATGCTCCCTCTATCTGCCCCGTTGCCTGAATACTTCATGCTCACCCCAATGGTGCAAAACCACAGAAGTTGCAAGAGAAGCAGAAGTAAGTGAATTTTACTGTCTACTTTGGACTGCAAAGTAACAGACTCTCTAAGGACCGAAACAACAGCTGTCATCAGCATGTCTGTAACTTGCATATACCTACTGCCATGAGAATTCAAAGTTCCATTTTTCCCAGAAAAACCAACATCTCTCCTTGTATTCTTTTCGCACCTGCACTTTAAGAGACCGGTTTGCAGTCTCTTGTGGACATTTGCTCATTGCATGTTAGTTCCTCCACATAACTAGCCTCCAGTTTGGCCCTGTTATTGCAGTGGATAGGGCTGTGCATTTTTAAAACCCACTCCAGGCTTAGCAGCAGCTCTGCAAGTTCCAAGGTACTGAGCACAGTCGAATCAGGTTTCCCTAAGGATAGATCTGAAGGCCCTTCTGAAGCATTCTTCCCTGAGAGAATATTGCTCTGCAAAGACCAGGGCTCTGCACAAGGGTATAGGACATGCCCAAACACAGCACTTGAATCTCAAGAAAAGACATCTCACCACACATGAGCTCATCAGAGCCATCAATGCAATCCGGAAAGGAGTCACACTGCTGCTTCAGGAGGATGCACTGGCCACTCGCACATCGGAACTGGTTGGGCAGACAAATGGCTGCACAGAAAGAAAGGAAAGATCAAGGGCTGACAGCATGGGAGCACTTGAGCCTCTTAAGTAAACTGAAAGAAGTGGGTTTCATATTATGGTCAGGTAGGCACCAGAACACCCGCTTTGCTGCTGTGGGTAAATTGCAAGCCTGCATATCTCTGGTTCTTCCTCCTTGTTGTTACACATCCTACTCAGTGGAGCTAAAATAAAATTCTGGTCCCAGTAACTCCCAATCCTTTGTCAAATCAGTCCTGCTGGGCCAAAACTGAGATCAAATCAGCAAGAATCTCTTCCAATAACTAACGAAGTGTAGCTGATCATCTGACATGTTAACAAAATGTAGTAACGTGGCATATTATAAAACCTTATGTAGTCCATACCTATATTATGTATACATAATAGATACATTATGTATACTATATTCTTGCAAAATAACTGCTAGATTTCTTATCTATATTCAGGAACTTCTGTCTCAACAAAAAGGACTTGACCTATACATTTCAAGAACAGTTAGAATCCCAAATGGATGCGGGTGTTAGAACCATGAGTTCAGGAAACGTGATCTTACTATCACAGTCTGCTTCATCAGATTTATCTTGACAGTCAATTTCTCCATTACACCGCAAGTGTGCATCAATGCACTGTCCCTTCTCACACTGGAACTGGGATGCCGAGCATATGGGACAGCTGTCTTCATCACTCTGGTCATCACACTCAGGAAACCCATCACACCGCCATGCCATTGGGATACAGTCAATCTCTCCAGTTGCACAGGTAAACTGGTCTGGGGAACAAGTTGGAGGTTCTGGAGAAAGATAAAACAGATCAGATTTGTATACTCAATTTTATCCCTATCAACAGAGTAAAAGTTTGATAGAGTTTTTCAAGAAAAGCACACTTATTCCTTCCCTGGAGTTCTCCTGTGACTACATTAAGATTCCAGCAAAGAGGAAAACACGATTTCGCATAGGGAATGAAATTTTACTAACCTCACAACAAAAATTGGATGCATGCTGATTGAAGAAGTTTGCTTTAGCAGTCAAGCACTGAACTAAAGACAGGTGCTACAAATACTTTACAAATGCTTGCTTTGTCTCTAACAGCCACCTTTTGGAAGACACTGTCATATACATAAATTCAAAAGAACACTCAATTTCTGATTGCAAACCAACAATTCTAATCCTTGCAATTATATTCGCCTGGACCAATTTTTCATTAAAAAACCTGACACATCAGGTTAATTGGCAATGAGTGCATCTAAAACATAACATATAGCTTCTGCAGTATCTGTTTCATTATTTTTCCAGTGGTTTTTCCACAAACAAATTTCTGAGTCAGATATGAACTGAAAAATATGAATGGAGAAAAAAAAAAATCTGTATAGGGCTGGTAAACATTAAACTAAGTCCTCTTGCTGGAAAGTCTCCGGGCTGCAGGTCAGTGAAGGTTCAGAGAGCAGTCTAAGGAGCACTGCAGACCTGCCCTAATCTTACATTCTCTCACTACAGAGACAGAACACTTTAACTTGTGCACAGCCTTTTTTATGTTTGTTGGACCTAAAAACGTGGGACTTCCTTCAAGTTTGGCTTTTCAGGGACCCCAAGATTCTGGTATCACTCCTTTTGACATTCATATTGTTGTTCAAGTTGCAGTGATGCACTGATAGCAGTAGGCAGCAGCTACAACCCATACAGAGATGCAACAATTACGCTGTTATAAGGCATCCATAGCTGCTTTCTTCAGAATGTCAGAAGACAAACACAATCCAGATCAAGAATCTACTGCAAAAAATGCTCCGAATTCTTACATACAGCAAGTTAGCACATAATTTCCCACCACTGTTATCAATGAAAGAAACAGACAATGTGTGAGCCCATTCAGTTGTTATCAGTAGCAATTCCTGAGGTAAAAATGAGGGGACCATCTCAAAACACCCCTGCAGCAATCACATACATTTCCACTGATTTGAAAAGCTGCTGAGTCAAAACCCTGTGACATAATTAAATCATTTAGCAGAGGCAGTTACTCCTCCCCACAGCTGCTGTTGCCCAGTAATGCTCTGAGTAGATGCTTTTCCACCTGGATTAACAGAGTACCGCATCACACCCTGCCTACAGCAACAATATGATCAAGCTAGAGGTGTGCTCTGGCACTGGATGGTAACACTCCTCTGGAAAGCCAGTGAGCTTTTGTTAAGATTCAGGAATGGACTTCAAGAAGAACCCAGCATAAGGAAAGTTTCTTAGCTGTAACGAATGGTGAGACTTTTGTATGGGTATTTTTTCTTCTGAGGGTGGCATTAAAAATTCTAGAATTATGCAATTACATGCAAACAGTTTCTTTAAAAAGAAATCCTTCCTTCATTAGGGAGAAAAGTTCAAGAATGAGACAAAAATATAATCAAGACCTTGAAGAACAAAATGCAATTAAAAATCTAAACATGCTTGGATTTTGAAAAAATTATGATTTTTTAAGTTCCTCATTTATGATTATTTGGAGGAGCAATATGAGAATTACAAATGTAGCCAGTGACCTGACAGCTGTAGGTAAGATAAAGATGCCAGACACATGCATTAAGATAATTCTTGAATTAAATTTTGATACAAGTGTGCTGTTTGGATAACAGATCACTACATTTGCATTTAAAGGCACATTTAATGTGGCACTATGGTTGCACTTGGCAAGCACAAACTCGCATTAAAAAACTTGACAAAAACATTTGTAAGGATGTCCAGAACATGGACAAATGTTCTCCAGCCAACTAAGCTATTTTGAAACACTGGGTAGTGGCTGTTACTAGGGCGGACAAGATAGGTTAAAAAGTTGTTGCAGGCTTAGTGAAAGATTAGAATTTAAAAAATAGACACTGAAATGGAGGCCCCTGAATTTTTAGATTTATAGCTGAAGATCCAAAGGAGTGGAATGTGAGACTCTCTCGCTGTCCACGTTGTGCAATAACACTACAGCACGAAGTATAATTAGATTGATCCACGCTGCCCTCCCCATGTAACCACCACTACTCTAAAGCAACATAACGTGTTGTGGTCATGGGAAAGAAAACAGTTTATCATGGAAATGACCGTCCTGTGGGAGTTCAGAGTTCAGCCAGAAAATGAAATCCACAGCAAAATAAACATATGAAAAGAAGTCAAGAGGACCAACAGAGCCAAACAACTTAAGATGTAATGCCTCCCAAAAAGAAACCATGTTTTGTTTTGTTTTGAATCCCCTCTGCAAGTGCAATGTTAACAGCTTATAAAAATCCTGGAATGGTAAAAGGGAAGGCTAAAGGAAGAGTCTACCATGTGGAAAGAGGAGAGCTACCTTAATTAAGAGAATTGCAATGGAGCGTACATTTGATAAGTAGCCAGTACGGTGTTTCACGGTGTGAGGCCAAATTAATTTCAAAGACTGGAGTCTCATACTGTGGGAATCATATGCACAATTTCTGCTGCTAGGTCATCACAGGTTGAGGCAACATCATCTTATAAACCCTTGTTTAAAGCACAAACTTGCCACATCATACAATTATAAAAATGTCAGCTGAAGATGCAAGAATTTTAAGGTCAAAGAAGAATATTCTGCTCAGAATGAGAAGTCGTATGTGCCCAAAACCTCCAGCAGAAAACAGCTGGTAGAACTACCGAAGATTAATTTAACACATGATGCAGCACAACATGCACAGAAAAACTGTGGGTAAATTCACATTTTGGGTTGGAGTGCAACCTCAGTCCCCACGTTTTTGATACAAATTGATTAGGAGTACTGTTAAACACAACTCACCTCCACAGGTTAAGAGATTCTGTAGAAGCACAAGGTGCTCAGGGCATGAACACCTTGGAGTGCCATCCCCTTTGGCAATGCAGATGTGTGAACACCCACCATTGTCACGGGAGCATGGATGCACAGCTGGTGAGACACACAAAAAAGAATAATTACATAGCATAAAAGAAATTGTAACTAATCCCTGCTAGGGCAAAATTAAAAACTATTCACAAACCACTTCTGTTTGAGTAACTAAGATTTCACTACAAATTATTAGGAAGATGATTTATTATTTCATAAGGACTACATTTCTCCCAGTCACAGTGACAGAGCAACCTGATCGAGTTGAAGATGATCCAGTTCCAAGCCCATTGCCAGGGGTTGGAACTGGAAGACATTTAAAAGGGCTCTTCCAACCCATACCATTCTATGATTCTATCATATGGAGACCTTTAAAGGACTTCTAAAAAGAATTTGGGAGCTGACTTGAAGAGAAATGAAAAGGCAGATTTGAGAAGGCTGCATTTACATTGTACCTAGAGACCCCACCTGCATTTCTAGGGTAGGCATCAGGAATTAATACATGTCACCATATAGGTATGGTGACATAAAATATATGTCACCTGGGTAGGCTCCATTTGCAGAATACCAACCTGCAAAACCCTCAGGATTTCTCCTTTAAAGAGCTCTTAATATCTAGTGCCTCAACTTCCCTGTTCCTCACAAAACTGCAATATAGGCACACATCTTGGGGTTTTTTTTAAAGATAGGAAGCTACATGTTTGTGTTCCAAATCAGCTACCCAGAAGCACTGAGAGCTCCTAATAGAATGATTTTTAATGAACATTAGGTGGATAAGAAACAGGCACAGAGAAGGGAGGTCACTGTCTGATGACCACAGCCCAACAAAGTCAGAAGAGACCCAGTCTCCTGCCTGCTTATTCAGGCTGACAGCTGAGCATCTGCTGCAGCAATCTGTGGGGCTACAGCCTTTGTTATTTGTGATGCTGCTGAGCAGTGCATTCTTTACTACTGCTAAGGACCAAAAATTTCCATGGGGAAGAAATTGTATGGATATTGTAATTTCTCTGCCAAAGTTGTTTTCCATCTGTCCTGGCTTCTCAGCAACCTGCTTTTTACCTTTAACCAATGTATTAGTTTAATACAGTGTTTGAGGCATGAGTTGTTCACAGAAGTGCAGGCATATATACCTACATGTGCATATGTATATTTACTCCCCTGTTGTAACTGAAATCACCTATGTAGAAAACTTTTCAGCTGCAAAAGAGGATTCCTTTCAGTGTGACTTAAAAGAAAGAGTACTCTTGCCATAAAAAACCCTAAAACAAAACAAAAATCCCCATTTTAAACAAACACATGGGGTAAAAGCAAACCTTTTTTTAAACACTGTTGAGAATTAGAGAAAAAAATATTTTTGCTTCATTCAGTATTGCCTTTGACATATGCCAAAATATATGAGAAATAGACAGAAGAAGAAAAGCTGGGTATCGTGAAAGAAAAAAAGAACCTCTGGGTCATGATTAGCACATAGAATCTGCTACAGTTTAAATGCTTGCACTACCTTATTTTTAACAGCTTACTCACATATGCAAGCTCAAAAATACTTTCAGCCATCAGAGACACTAATGTACGTGACACATAGTGTTTGCTGCAAAGGGGAATAATTTATTCTGAAAATTAAAGCATTGTACACCAATGTACTGTCCCTATATAAGACAACTCATCATAGGCAACAAAGTGACCTCTGTTTCCCACATTTTGTTTGTGGTTTTATGTTCTCTTTTATAATCCTGTTAAAGCAGGAGGAGCTGTAGGTTGTTCTTTTTGAGGACTGACTACTTTAAGAGGTTTCTGCACTCTCCACCAAACCACAGTAATTTGGACCACTAGTCCAGGAAAAGAACATCCTGCACGCATGATCCCTTTCAGACATGAGTACCTAAAATGCTCCACCTCAGTTGGGAGAGAAATTCCACATCCACAGTACAACCCATTGTAGGAGCTTCCTCCCCATTTTGCCTCCCTCACTGCAGGCTTTTACATCATCCCCTGGGCCCAGTAAAACCAGTCATAGTTTACCCAGGAGTCTGAAACCCCTGGAGAAAAGGCAAGTACAATCCTTTTGGTTCTTATTAGAGGTTTTTCCAAGACCTATTACTTGATTGCACTTAGAAAATTAACAACCAGAATTATAAGTAGCTTTTAGACTGAATTCAGTGTCATGTGAGCTTGTACAAAGCAGGTAACTCAGTGCCAATGATGTCACATATTCTACTGTGCAGCAATAGTGCCCTTGACAAGAATGAGAAATTTGTTTCTACTCTCCTGCGATCCTGACTGGCCAAGTTGAAAGCATTCCATGGCTTACTTGAAGCCCCTGGGCCACATTGTTACAATGTTCAGCTGCATGAGGACTTTGAAATACAATGACCAAGAGTGAGATGCATCAGATATTGAAACAAACTCACAGAATTCTTCCATATCAAGCTCTTCCACAGCATGAATGCCTGTGAGGTGAGCAATCCGGCCTTGAATTCTAGTCCTTTTGTACCCATTCACCTTCTCCACTCTCTCTATCATCTGCTGCTGACGATCAATCCAATACAAGTGATTCCCCAGCACAGTGAGTCCCATGGGCTGAAGAATGTTGGAGTCCTCCAGGGTCACACGGTTGGCACCTGAGACCACCAAAAACAAAGACCAGTTTTACACCAGCTGACTTCTAAGTTATTCCTTAAAAAAACATCACAAAGCCACATCCCAGCTAAAACCAAACCAAACAAAACCTCAGAGGCAGTGAGCTACAAGGTCCTTGGCTTCATCTGGCTGTGCAGACCAAGGCTCTGCTTGTTCAGTCTCATCTCAGGTAAATGCTACCAGGTGCCATGTCCCAAGAGCAAGCAGGTACAGTAGGAAACCCAACTCATCCCTGCACAGCCTGGCTGGTCAGCCAGCCATGCTCAGCCTCACACCGACACCTCTGCTACGTGCAACTGTGAGCGCTCCCGAAAGCTGATACAGACTCAGCTCTTGGGCCAAAAGTTTTACAGTGCGCCCACACACGGAGCAGTACATTTTTTCTGGAATCTATAAGCAAGAGTGAAATACAACCAACTTAGTTTCACTACCCTTATCCAATAAAACATGCTTATCATGCAAAGCAAGAGGCAAGTACCAAACCTTGTCACAGCCTATGTGATAACCACAGATACAGGATCAAAAAAGGAAAGCTCTTAAAAAAACCCCAACTTTTTTTATTTAGTAATGCACCAGGAAACTCAAACTCTAAGTGACTCAATATGCTCCTAAATAGGAGCACTATCAAATGCTCAGGCTTCTGCTTTATAAAAATGTGTAAAAATCTGCTTTAAGCCAATGAGTAAAAATGAGGTCAAGTAAAAATGCATTTATTATCAGTTTTCACTTTAATTACTTGCAGTCTTCTACTGCATACTGCCCTACACTTAGAGACATTTAATTATTGCTTTTATTATTTTTTCTAGGGTGAACAAGACATTCCAAATTATTCTATTAATTCACTGAAACCATTCTGACCCTGTGTGCGCCTATGTAACTGGATATATTTGATTTTAAAAATGAAAATTTAAAACAAAATCATAGCTTGGTGCTGCTCCTGCTATCATAATTAATTTTGGAACTAAGACCTTATGTCTGCTTGTATTTAAAAATATAAGATTTTCATATCTACACAAAATGAGGTTACAGAATCTACATAATAAAAATGTCATGAGAACTGGATTCAACTTATTTGCTGCATAAATCATCTAGAGCTCAGCCACGCATGAGAATGTAACATTAACAGTTTCTATTAGTTCTGCACAAGGACCTGTTAGAACAGCTCCAGGGAGGGTCACGAAGATGATCAGAGGGCTGGAGCACCTCTCCTATGAGAACAGGCTGAGAGAGCTGGGGTTGTTCAGCCTGGAGAAGAGAAGGCTCCAAGGAGACCTTAGAGGAGCCTTTCACGATACTTAAAGGGAGCTTATCAAAAAGAGGGAGAGTGACTTTATACATGGGCAGACAGTGATAGGACAAGGGGGAAAGGTTTTAACCTAAAGGAGTTTATAACCAACTTTTGGTCTAATTCCAACTTAAAAATTCCAGAACCTTGTAAAGAAAACTGATAGATGGGTTTATAGCTCTTTCTCTGAAAGTTAAGCACTGGACATCTGAAGTTATTCCCTGATTTAGCAGGATGCAGTGCAAACTTGAGGAACGTCCATGACCATGTCATCTCTACAAGTCTACAATGGAATAAGGGTGTCTAGACCAGTTTTCTTAGCATGAAGGATGCTATTCACAATTTTGGTCCCATTTATTCAGCAGCCTTAGTTTATGCTAAAAACCTTTTCCTAACATATGCCCATTTTAAAGTATTTTGCTCAGAAAATACTATTTACAGGAAGTAATTCAAATTAACATCACTTTGGCTCTCAAATTTCTTCTGAAGTTGTAATGCAAGACTGAAAAGCATTTTAAAATGAAAATATGCTGCTAAGTCATTAAAAAATCAACATCCCAGTGGATCAAATTACAGTGAGCTCAGCCAGACCAAATACAACCATAGTTTTCTGGCTACAGATACATCTCTCTCTAGTGCATAAAGATTGTTTTCTTTTAATCCTGTAGCTTCCCCCTGCTTTTATATTACCTATAAGCTTTGGTTCTTTGGCTGTGACTGGATATGATTTCTATCTAATTTTATCTCGTGCCTGTTCCGTCTCTCTTGGATACCACTCCAGCATACCTGCGTAACATGAAACCTTGCCATCTTGTCATTTTACTTTTAAATGTCCTCCTACAGCACTTCTTTCATCACTAGAGAAACCCTTCTCAATATCTCTGATGCATTTTGTGTTATGTGTCCCACTCTGTCACCTTTTCTTCTCAAATGTGGTTTGCTTCATAGGTCAAAGTCTTGTCTTCCTCTTATCTTCCCTCCTACAAATTTCTGTTGGTTCTCTGATGCCTGTCCTGGATTGAACATTTTGTGGCTGCTCAGGCAGTTTGACAATACTCCCCTGTTCAGCTTGGTAAGTGATGAAAGACATGGGCTGCTCTACCTTCCCATCCACAGCTTCGTTGTTTTCAACCCCTCTTTGGAAAAGTCTGACTTTGAATCAGTTTTAGGTGTTCAAAAGCAAACTACTCTTGTAAACAGATGAACAACTTTCTCCTGTTTCAGTTCATTGCTTCACTGCAACACAAGGGAAGAATTTGGCTACATGGCAAGAAGAGTCACCAAAAACTGGAGATTTAACCCTTTATGGCATGTACCAATCACTATAATAGCCCAGCTTCTATTCCCTCACACTTGTTCCCTTCTCTCTGCACTTCCTTTATGGGTTTCATTTCTTGATACATGGATGATGATGAGAGAGCAAATCATGAGTCAGAAAGTGGAGCCATTGCATCCTCTATTCTCTACTGGTCACCAGAGCCAATTTCTCCACTTCTTCAGCACTATCAAGTGCTTTTAAAAGAAGTCCATGATGAACTGTGCTCTCTAAGATCCATGAGGTGCTACTGCTTTGGATATGGAGTAATGCTGTATATTACTAATGTGGGAAAACTGTCATGAGTTGGCATCTCTCCATTGTCATGCAACAACGCTATTTCAGATGAGCTGTCTTATCACCCAGATTAGAAAAAAAAAATTGCCCTTTCTTCTGTTTGTTTATTTCAAGCTACCTTGATTTACTAAGCTGTAAGCTCCAGAGAAAGAAAAAATGAGAAGTATGCAAACTTTTCAAACCACTAAGAAAAAAAAGGGGCACAGGGGAGGTGATTCAGGGGTTCCATGACTGACAAGGCTTTCAGAACATATCAAAAGTCAAATGGCTGTATTGG
Organism: Pomatostomus ruficeps; assembly: GCA_013400735.1. Classification (NCBI taxonomy): domain Eukaryota; kingdom Metazoa; phylum Chordata; class Aves; order Passeriformes; family Timaliidae; genus Pomatostomus; species Pomatostomus ruficeps. Next base: position 32,924 of record VYZT01040076.1, read on the forward strand.
AGGGTGTCAATCATTACAGTCATGTTTATTCTAGTTACATCAAAGATGGGAACCCACCAGCAATTGCTTTCTGTGACTGCCTACACAGAACTGGCAACTGTGGAGATGAAAGTCACCAGGGTCAGCATCAAAGGGGCAATGATGTCCTGTATGTGCTAACCCTGCTGCAAATGTTTAACTTCATACCACATACCTGACAGGTCACAGCTTTCAATGCGCTTCAGATCTGCATCCACCCAGAAAAGCTTTCCAAGTTTGTTGTCAACCACCAGTGCTACAGGTCGGATCAAGCCCGTTGTAAAAAGCACTTCCCTCTCTGTGCCATCCAGGGCTGCACGCTCAATCTTGGGAGCTCGCTCCTGCATGTTGGTGAAGTACATGTACCTGAAAAGAGAGACGGCACTGCTGAACTGGGAGCTCCAGGGAGAGGCAATTCCCCTTTGCGCATAGGGTCTTGTAACCCACACTGTAAGCGGGAATGGTTTCACAGGATTGGCTAGGGTCACTGTTCCCAGGTGCAAAGATCCAGACCAAACATCTGCTAACTGACACATTCAGCCTGAAATTAAAAGGATTTATCTCCAGGCCATAAAATGCATCAGCACTGCTGTATCAGCAGCACTGCTCTTGCACGGAGATGGGGGTTGTAAGAGACTAGCACAGACCTTCTACAGCTCTCCTTGGGTAAAGCTGTCCCCACTTGCAAATCAAAGTCCAGAAGTAGTTCCTGACCAAAAAAACTCATTAACTGCCACCTCCTCTCCTTCTAAGTTACATTCCTTCTCAGCAAGTAAAATTTCCTACCAAACTTGAGAAGAATAACTGAGGACAGCATGTTCCTGACATCTTAGTTCCATAAATTCTTTATATCTGTCTAAGCCAGTTTAGTTGCAAACAAAAGCAGTCTCTGCCCTCCTCATGCATCGAGAAAAAAGGGTTTGTGCACCCCCACAATGAACTGAGAACTCTTTAAAGGAAAAGCCCACTATTTTTTCAGTGGTGAGTAACATGGGCAAACTCTCCAACAGCATGGGCTGCATTGCTGCACAACCTTTCTTTATGGCACAAAGAGGGAAGGTAGCAGTCAGAACATGCAACCAAGGGAGAGGTGGAGGAAGAGACTTCTGTAACCACAGCAGAAGTTGTTGAAGATCACTCATTCAGCTCTCCCAGACAGTCACAGTGTTTATTATAAATCCTTCCTCATTTTTCCTCCTTTAATTTATAAATTGATTTAGCATTAATCACTTGAAAACCTGACTAGAAAAGTTGAGAGTTTTGGAGATCAACAAACCCCAAACTCCCATTTTAATGGAGAAAGCAGATAAGCTTTTATAAATACAAACGATATCCAAGTGACTTAGTCCCAATAAGATTAGAATCTTTCCTCTAATCCCCCTCTCTCCACAACAGCTTTTGAACTGTGCAGAGTACACTGGTATTAAACACCCGTTCTACAGTGCTCCAGACAGAGTCTCTGGGTACTACTGTATCCATGCAGTTGTCAAATATTGTCATTCCACATCTGTCAAGCACATGGTAAGCCATTTAGTAGTACACTGGGATTTAAGCATCTAACTTATTAAAGAGAACAGTAAAGGATCATCTTTGACATCTAAGAAGCGGCTGCTAACCACCAGAAGCATACATAGGGTTTGTTGACTCTAACCAAAATTGCTTTGCAGGCAAACAACATATTTTCTTCCTGTGGGAAATCACTCTAGTGCATCTCACCTGCTTAATTTCAGACGTTTTTAAGATACACATCATGGCAGAACTAACTTTAAAATGTATAGAACATTATGGGTTAAAGTGTTTAAACTTTACATTACTACATTAGCACAAATAGTTGTATCAAATTAGAGGCTCCTTTTTTTACCCCTGGAAACATTTATTTTATGATGACTAAACATCATTGAGCCAGATTCCCAGTTGATACAGACTCTCTTGTTCTTCCTATGAGGTGGCAGGGCTGTGCGTCCACAGAGAGAACAGGACAAGGTGGTTTTACTTGGCTGTCACCAGCTGGGTTAGTTCCTCACACATGGCTGTGTGAACAGAGGCAAAGGAGAGAACAGGAAGAGAAAGCTGGATACCTTCAGAACTCGGAACTGGACAAGCAGTCACCTACACCCTGAACAATACTCAAAACTTCTCCTTTTAAAAACAGACAGGTGCAGCTCAAGATTCCCACACCCAGAGCTGACACACATCCCAAGAGTGCTCTGTACAAAGTACAGGCAGGAGCCTCACCCTCGCTCTGCATTTACTACGATGGCTCTGGGCCTGTCGTGATCCCCTCGCAGTACCATCCCGATGGATTCGCCATTCAGCCGGTGCACATTGACGGAATTTGTAGCCTCACAGGTCCAGTACAAGGTGTGGCTGTATATATCAATGCTGAGGTCATGCGGCTGCTTCTCCGGGTTCTGACTTTGGTTTGGAGTGCTCATTACAGTGAAAGGCTGCAAGACAACATACAGGCAACAATTTTCAGTCATTATTCTGATGAGTGACTGAAGAACACTGCACAGAAAGCATGGTTTACCTGTGTGATGGTTTAGAGACACCTAAACCCACTAACAAATCCTAAAAATGTTCAGTAATGCTCATATATAAATAGAATATCCATGAGTAAGTGCTGACACAAGCAGTTGACAGTGACGATCCCTTGGTGCGGCAGATAGAAGAGGAAGGTCAAGCATGAAGTAAAAGCACACAAAAAGACTGACACAAAACTATATACAAGGTGTACACTTGCCTGGGTGCCATCATCTTTGGCTCTTTTTATAATATTTTGGCGTCCATCCACCCAGTAGATCAATTTATCTAAGGGATCGTAATCAATAGCCTTGACGTTCCTGAGACCATGCATAGGTAGGATGATATCTGGGCTTTGCTGATCATCAGGTATCATCCTGCTGATGGCAGATTTCTGGCTAAATAGCAGGAAACTGGCAGGGGCTGAAACAAGCCAAAACAGAATGCATAAGAAAATGCAATTCGCAATAATATAGCCCCACGGAAGAAAAAGAATATTTAGAATAAAATCCCAGAGAGACACTAATATTCACAATGAAAATTAAATAACTCATAACTGGAGATTTTTCTATTAAGTTGAAATGTTTATTTCTATAGTTACAGAAGGAGATCAGGTTAAGTCTGCAGGATGTGCCTTGCAAAAACTCACCCTTTCTTTCCGTTAAAACCTCCTTATATGCTACTATGCAGGATGATTGAAGCTTTGGTTTTTTGGGGTTTTTTTTCAATCAACACCCCATTTTCTATTCATGTGCCATTTTTACTAGAAACTGAAGTTCCTATTGGACAACCAGTCAACTGGCAGGCCCATAATATCACATGCTGGGAGAAAACAAACTTACATATATTTCAAGTGCATCTGCAAGTTGTGCGGACCACATAGGAGTTAGACTACTTTACTGAGTGTTATTTTAGCTGACTTTATTAAACATGTAAGAGAAAAAGACAATTTTTGTTGGTAATTTCTTTTCCACCCACCTACACACTCAGGTAAGGAGTGGGAAAGCTTCACTCACACAGCTGAATCACCTAGAAAGCACTTCTGGTAAAACAAGAAAGACCAGACTTGACAACACTGTCATTTCTAAGACTTGAAATACAAATCTTCATGCCTAGTACATGTCACAAAAATGGATATAAAATTTCATACTCTGTCCTCATATTCAAAGGTCACTTTTAAAGCCAGAACCTTTGAAACACACTTGGGATCCCTTCCCTTTAAGCACCTGGGAGCCACAAGCACTGAAGAATATAGTAGCGAATGAAAAGGCTTACAACTACAGTTCCTGCTGTTGGGATCCAAGGTGTAATGAGCAGCACAGCCACACCGAAATCCATTTGGGATGGCAAGACACAAGTGACCACAATGGCCATTGTTTTGCACACAGTCATTCAAGCCGTCCTGACGAGAAGAATGGAAGACCAATATATCCATCACAAAATCCAGATGGCCCTGAATAAGCGTCCTGTTCTTCCCACTGGTCTTGTCTGCTCTTTCTATGCTGTGAAGATTCCAGTCTGTCCAGTAGATGTAGTCACTGTATTGGGTTAATCCAAATGGATGAGGTAGATCATCTGCTATGATTTCTCGTTCTTGTCCTGCAAAAACAAGGATAACCAACTAAAGGACAATTCCCATGGCATAAAATGAAGAGTATGACTGGCATTAAGAAATTTTTTTTTCTTCTTTTAAAAATAAAACCTCATTTTCCAAATCAGCATAATGGGATCCTTTATTACATAGTATCTGCTCAAGAGATAAAGTAAACAATGGCATTCAAAACCCTTACCCTGATATCTTCTTGCCTACAGAGCAATTTGAAATTATGCCAGTGTATTGTAATTTAAATAACACTAATTCATATGTCTCATGTTTATCAACCCAAATAGACATTGAAAAACATCCGAAAATACTATCAGCTCCAGTAATCACTTAGGCTAATGAAAAAGTTAATATGCATGAAAGCAACAACAAACTTTAGATTCACAGAGAAGTTATGGTACTTCACTCAAGAAACAAACCTTTTGCAGTGCAATTTAACACACAGCTATGCCAAGAGTTTAGGAAATAATTTATTT
>VYZT01040076.1:46942-75256 GCA_013400735.1 Pomatostomus ruficeps
TTCTCCTGGATGCAGAAAGGGCAGCTCTGACTTGGAGGATTTTTCTGTGCTCTGAGCAGTCGAGCCCTCTAAGAGGTAGTTACTTCATGGCAACAAGCAGGAAATGCTAACTTTCCCCCTGTGATATCTTATAGTAGGAGCCAGGGCAAAGCTTGAACAGGGAAGTGTCACATGCAGGTCAATACATGTACATGTACACAGTCTTTACTTCAAATTTTGCTGCCATCCACCTTCCCAGACATACAGTTCCACTCTAGCATATCAAAGGAAACCACAAGGATTCAAAGTAAGAATCGACAAATAGGCCTCACAATACGGCCAAAAGCACAACTCCTGTTATTAAATCAGCACTTCCCATTTCTTCAAAGGGACTGGAATAATCCTGTAAGATCTTTAACCTCTGCTTTCCAAATTCAAACATCTTCTCAACTCAATAGATGCCTGAAAGTCTGTGGGAATAGCACATCACAGAAATATTGACCATGTTGTTCTTCTGCTGGTGATTTTGGGACTTCAAGAACATTTATAATGTATGTGTACAACATGGAGGAAAGACAAGAAGAGATAATAAAATACCATATTAACTCATCTTTTAATATCTGACAATTAACATCTGGAAACTGCAGACAAAAGGGAAGACTTTAAGGTGCAATCCTTATAATTTAGCACAAATTGACTAGAATAGGCTTTATGCTACTCAGGGTTTTCTTTCTCTCTCTGTAAGTGATAAATGGATCTCAAAGGATAAATGCAACACTAAATGTGTTGTGCATTACACAAGAAACACTGAAAGCTCCCCTTGAACAGCGTCACACACTGAAAGCCCCTGATTAGTCTCAAGACTTCAATGACAAATCTCCTAATGAGGCATTGCCAAGCTCAGCTAAAATCTGTTGTGGGCACAGTGAAATCAACATCAAACGCCTTAATGAACTGAATTACACAAAAAATATGGGAAGGTGATAGGGTGTGATTATTTTTTTATTTAGATGCTGCTGCTGCAATGTATGCAAAATGATTTTACAAATATTTCTAAATATAACACTCAAAAGCTCTTGGCTCTTTGAAGAAGATTAAAGTAAAACAATGCAATTAAATTCTACACATCAGCATGATTCATGTAGTCAAGTTGTATTTCAGGTGCATCTGTGAAAAAAACAGCTATTCAGCATAGATACAGGACATCTTTTGACAGAACAACAAAGAGAACTGTAAGACCTTACCCCTACATTTCAGTCACTAAGATAAAACAAATTTTATTCGATTGCTACAGACAAATGGAAATCAATTCTTCAGCAGAACTACATCACTGTGAGCAGACACAGCAGGCTGGCAACAGTAAAATGACATAACTGACATATTTTTAGGAGACTCATGTGGTGGGCTTGTGGCTCCGTGAGCCTTGTGGGAAGCTACACTTTAGCTGTGAGGGTGACAGAGAACTGGAACAGGTTGCTCAAGGAGGTTGTGGAGTGCCCACCCTTGGAGCTATTCAAAAGTGATCCAGTCATGGCCCCGAGCACCCATCTCCAGGTGGCCTTGCTTGAGCAGGGGGTTGGACCAGCTGCTCCAGAGGCCCCTTCCAACCTCAACCCTTCTCTGAATGGCTTCTCAGGACTCTCACCAGCAGACTCTGAAATGGCACCTCAAGTGAACATGCCCAGCCTTCTCTGGCTCGAGAAAGAACTTGAGAGATGGATCATGTAGGTGGCATGAAAAAGCAAACAGGGAAGTCAGCAGGGAAAGAAAAAGACAAAGAAAAATGAAATGATGTAGAAAATTCCTAGGGTAAAGAAGCCTGGCCCAAAAAGAGAAGAGTGAAGCAGCTGTGAGCAGCCTGGACCACAGTCTATATTCAGCGGAGTATAAGCCACTCATTAATATTTCCAACAGCTGAAACATAGCCACCTTTCATCGATGCTTTGGGATAAAAGCGAACACTTTTCTTTTTTTTTTTTAATGTCTGAAGGGGCTTAATATATTGGCAGATACTGGCAAGCAGAAAAGGGAACAACATTAAATCAAACAGTACCAGAACCCATATATCAAAAAAGAAGAGAAGGATGGGCAACAGACATATCTGGTCATTTTCCACAAAGACAGGCTGCTTGAGTCGCTTAGCAAACTGTTGCCTCAAACACTTGAGTAAGACTCAAGAACTCGTAAAGCAGTTCCTCATTGTTGTCAATAGTTCTGTCCCCCTTGACAATATTTTGACTACCTGGTAAAGGCTGCTTCATAAAAAACATTAATCAGGTTTCTATTGCTACTACATTTCACGGATTAATCCTACACATACTATTATGGCTCTTCTTTCTGACAAGTTTTGATCATGGCATACATCTATATCATTATTTTCTGAATGCTTACATTGCTTGGTTGGTTGCAGTTACAAACTATCATCACCCGCCTACACTGAGAGCAAGCTATGAACCAAGAGAACACAGAGAATCAATCCAGACAATACTGTGAGTGCAACACCCCCGCTGAACTGTAAGTAACCATTTGTTGTTTACAAATACACATAGTGACACACCACCACCCTTTTCTCTCACATTCTTTTCCTTTCTTTAAGAGATATTTTCTCACTTCTCACTGAAGAACATCTCATTCTACCTTGCTGAAGACACAGCACCACAACATACTTCTCTATAGCTACATACATGGGCCATATTTTTACTCATAATACAAAAGCCACTTTAAGACACTCAGCAGAGAAAATTCCGAAGAGGATTACTGAATGTCAATACTCTTTGTTTGTTTTTTTTTTTTTTACTATCTCCCTTCAGAAGTACCTTTGCAGGCTCCTAGAGCTAAAGCACAGCAGTGGTGGCAAACCATCCCTGGTGCTTGGCTCTCTCTTGAAGCTGTGGTGGTCCTTAGATAGGCAAAGCGGAATAGGTGGTATGAAATACCAAATTACAGCCACTGGTCAAAGAGCCCACACTCAAACGTTTTTCTGAAAATCTTACGAACAAAATTCTCTACAATCTAGCAATGTCAGCTTCTTGACAGAATACTCTAAGACTTTGTTCCAAAGGCAACGGCTCCAGCACATCTTCTTTATCCCTTTGTTCTGTCTCATGTAAAATAAAATCTACACTTATAAATGAATGTAAGACAATTAAGTGGTGACTTGTTAAAAACCCACAAACCAACCCAACCACCTACAAAGATGACAAATGCAACAGAATATAAATCTACATGATAGAAAGTGGTAGTTTATAGTGATTTCCCATTTTCTCTGGGAATAATAGAAACAAGACATATTTTTATCCTTGTGCTCATATTATCACCATGTGAAGCAGCTATTTATTTGCAGTGTTGATCTGTTCATATTTTTCCATATCAAATCACCATCACACCTAGTCTTCTCTTGGGACTTCATAAGATCTTTTTAGTTCCTCAGAGAGGATTGCATTTTCAGACAGACTTTTCAAAATATGAGCACATGAAATAGGCTCTAACAGACACTGATAGATGGATAAATTTCTTCTTGCTGGAAAGGCTGTGTTAACATGACTGTGATTTTGACCCTGCTCATGTTTTATAAGCCTCATCTAGGAGTAGCTAATGTTCTCCATAAGTTACGTCAGCCTGACATTTCCAGAACTTTTTTTGCTTACAGGATATCAGAGGACTAAGAGTACAGCTGGTCAATTCTGTAACTTATCTCTTATAGGCAGGAACATGCCCACATACTTCAAAACTACTGAAAAGGGGAAAAGTTAAACACAAAAACAATTTATGGCAACTGGTGGCTAGACCCTAAAGCACGAAGAAACTATTGAATTAGTATTCAAGTTTTATTTTTAGGTAGAAGCTGTTTATTTAACACACCTGACGGAAATTTTACCTTCTGTAAATACCTTTTCATTCTCAAATTCTGACCAGTGTGCGTGTAAAGGGACATGCAACAACTCTGAAATTTAGCTAACAACCATTATGACAACAATATGCCTTTCCAACTTCTAGGTAACTAGTCTGGGAAAAGTGAAGAAGAATTTAAACTTTTTACTGTAATATTTTTAAAACTCATGTATCTTAATTCTTCTCACTCCTCTCCTGATTTCCCATTTCTTCAAAGGGACTGGAATAATCCTGTAAGATCTTTAACCTCTGCTTTCCAAATTCAAACATCTCAACTCAACAAACTGCTGAAAGTCTGTGGAAATAGCACATCATCTAAATATTGACCACGTTGTTCTTCTGCAGGTGATATTGGGACTACAAGAATACTTACAATGTATATGTACAACATGGAGGAAAGACATGAAAAAAAGATAGAATGAGCTTGATATGAGAAAAAAATTGTCGTAAACTTTTGAGTCCAAAAAACAAATCAGCAATTTCAGCAGCCAACTGGAATTTCTTAAAAAGTCAAAAGGATGCCAAAACCAGCAGCTACAATAGATCTGAAGTAGAAATAGGCACCAATATTGGTTAATCTTTCCAAAGAAAAAACCTGTCTCCTGTCCAATGTAACCATGCTTAACATTAACTTGTAACGAAATAAAAAGTAACGTAAATGTAGTATGTACTACTGCCATTTTAGTCCTTTTTGTTTCCTTACCCCAAAATACGTGGATTTTAGTGGATTTTTTGAAAATGACCTTTTATGTCACAGACAATGGGAGGTTCCTGAACAATTGATTGAGAAACACTGGTCGAGTCATGTCCTTCTCCCAAAGCCTTACAATGCAAGGTCTCTTGCCTCTGATCACAGCAAACTGAGACTCAGTTATTGGTGTTTTGTCCAGTACAGTGGGACCTCTTGCTCAGAACTCCACCTCTTAGCACTGCCCTGGAGAATCGTAACATATTCTTTTTCTCAGCCTCACCACAGTGCAATTATCTGAAGTCACTTGTAGCTCTTCACACGCTCTTCATACCATGCTAGGCACGTGCAGTGCTTCAACTTATGTTCTCTCTAAGTCACCACAAGTGTCACGCATGGAAATTCCACTGGAAGTCAAAGGTTAAAGAACAGGCCCTAGATTAGCCGACATATCCATTTATGGCACTACACCTCAAAGAATGGATGCTTTTATCCTCATTTAACAACCTATCAGCCAAGTCTCATGTACCTTCCTTAGTTATTCCTCAGAAGCTGAATCAAAGTTCTCTCATTAAATATTTCTATTGAGGGAGATATGAAATATTAATCCAACACAAACATAACTAAAGGCAGCGTGTATGCAATGCTACCTTGGAGAGAAGCAGTGAAAATCTGAGGACTCCTGTATGCATTTACAAACATTCATTCCATTCCTCATCTCATGAAGCCTCGTGGCACAAGTAAACAACAAATGCTGATCACGGTTCCCTTCTATTTGTACCATTTATAGGAACATCGCAATAGACTAATCCAGTAAATCCAGTCTTACATACCACCATGTAGGGTGTATGTCAACAAAGCACAAGTAAAAGCCATGCACAGAAACCCAAACCAGGTTGTCCACAGCTAGCTGGAGTATCTACAGCTGCACAGAGGCCAGGCCAAGACACTGGGCTAGCACAACTTCACTGCCAGCTCCTGCAGAACTAGGCCAGGTCCCTCTGACACACACAAGCCCCCAACAGTTGAAATGGGTCCCCCGAAAGAACAGATAATGACAAGGCCTCCTGCCTTGATAAGAGCCTGCACTCCACTGTCACTTGGGATAAGCAACATTATCAATCATATTTATTTGAGATGCTATTAATATTAGTAAGTTGTGCAAAGTAGCATTCAGAGAGTTTATTGATAACATGTAGCTACCAGATGGTTACAAAGGCAAAACACCTCATTCTTAGCCAGCACAATCTCGATCTGTTTTCCAAAGAAAGCTACCTTCCTTATTGCCAAAGCCTGGCAAGACAGACCCTTAGAGGATATTCTGAAGCTCAGCCCATGAGGCACCCCACAGGAAGCCAAGTCTCGCACAGCTGAAGGCCCTGTCTCTGATGACTGTGGTACAGAATGTGTTCCGAAGTGTCACACAGGGAGGGTGCCACAACTCCTGCAGCCAAATAGTCAAAGTCTCTTGTGGGGTAAATGTAACACAGGAAGATGCACCAGTACATTGCTTTCTCTCTTCATCAGCCCCCTCTGCAGGTCAGCCCATCACACGAATTACCCAGAACGTAACATTTTTCATGTAGCTCTCACAGTTGTATGATCTAACTGTCCCACCCCAGTTCTTAAACACCCTGAGGCTCCTCAAGAGTAAATCCAAGTAAAGTTGTTCATCAAGGACTTCTCAGATCAAGTCAATATGATACCATGGAGTCAAGAGTTTAGTTGAAATTTAGGATGTCCTTTTAGCTTACAAGACAGATTTTTAGGGCATGATTCCCTGCACTCCTACAAAAGTAAATAAAAGAGGTGTATTTAGCCTCTACTAGTAGGACAAGAGCAGACATACACAGTATCTTCAGGTAGTCAACTACAGCAAACTGCAACTTGCAAGCTGCTTCTCTGCCTTTATCAGGCCGGTCTAAGGTTACAGTTATAGAGCTCTACTCCCAGAGAAAAGAAAAGTACCTAAGAGTCCCTTCTATTTGAAGTTGAGCAGTTAACTCAAAGAAGATGGTTTGGCTTTACAGCTCAGATATTAGACAGAGATGGATCCCAGTGTGTACCTTCAAGTAAGCCACCCCATCTCTCCAAACATTATTTCTACACATGCATGAAATGGATTAAATTTTTTCCTCTTTTCTGAACCCTGCCTTGTCTGTTCAAACTGCTTCTCAATACCAAAGGAAGGAGACAAGATAATACATTTTCAGAGCACAGTTTAAAATTTGGCAGGCAGTGCTGCTCAGGCCAGTACAAGCAGATGCCACTCCGCCTCTGGCCTCTGACTCTCCTGTTCACACTGACACCTTCTTGCCATACCAGCGCAGCTACTTGTGTGGCAGAAAATGCATCAGACTGAAAAATATAAACCTTTTTGGCTGGTTATTTTACAGTTGGATCAGTTCCCTGCTCTGTTTTTCCACATGGCTGCACACACTGCTATGCCAGCCAGGAGAGAGCAGGAACACACTACGACAGAGGAAGGGCTGGGACTGCCTTCAGGTACTGATGTGAAGAACTTGTGTAACAATAAAACAGTAAAAAATTGATGTTATATAGTTAAAATACATGTTATATAGTTGATGATCTTACCTTAGAGGGCTGCCATTAAATTAGAAACAAGACATAAAGCTTGTGCTCTCTGAATCCTATGCAAATGCCCCAGAAGCTCACATTTAATGTGAAACCAGGATTATTCGAGGACCCTCAATCTTTTAAAAAGGGGAAAAATACAATTTCCGCACACGACTTAGTCACCCACAGGGTACGTCTGCAAAGTCAAGCAATGAAAACTGACCCAATGCCAATCTCATCCCTAATCTGTCAACTAATGACTTTCTCCCCGACTAACTAAAATCCAAAACTCCAAACTTGCTTTCTATTTATTATGCATGAAAGGTGACGAGCCTAATGACAGGGAGAAGAGTACAGCTTTTTCACCCCTAACTTGCAGAGGAGGCAACGATTCCAACTGCTTGCCCTCCAAGATTTGTCTTTCTGACCTGTATTCCACTGACCTTGCAAACACTGGACTAAGGTAAAACCTCATCTGGTCAGAGATTGCAACATGATGCTTCCAAGTCTAGAAGGGTTCAGCAGAAAACCGAGATTCAGTTTCAATGAGGTGGGGATGGGAAATCTACATTTAAAAATTAATTAAATAATGGCAGTATTTCCATCCCTGAAGGGCAGCCGTTCAGGTAAATAGCATTTCCACAGTCAGCTTTTCCTCTTCTATAGATATCTGGTTTGGTTCACTGTTGAAGTTAGAAACTAGGACCAGATGGACTTCGGCCTTAGCCCACATGCCCTTTTTTAAGTTCTAACTCAGTAATTTAATAGAAAGTCCTGAAAGGAACAAGAAGTAAAAGTTGACTTAGAAAGAAAGGCTAGAAATGATCATCTGAGGAAAGTGTTTCCTACCTTCTGATAGTAATTAGGAGGGGAAGAATCTCCAGATTGGAATCCTCAAGGCCCCTGAGGTCAAGTATGATTTTAGCAGTACTCAGGCTCTCAAAGGAAAGTGAGGGATCAGAGGAGATCACCAGCTACACCCACCGCTCCTTGCCAAGGTCTTACAAATGTCTCTTCAAACAATATCACTCTAAAGTGCAAGAGGAGAGAGAGCTTGAACTGGTTAATGCCAACTCAAAACCGCGTCTCTCGTTAGCAGTAGACAGAGTTTGCATCTAGACTGGACATTTCTGGTTCATAATACTTGCAATAGATAGAGAAATAAGAGGTGAAAAGGACAAGCCAATGCTGCCCAACACTCCAGGCTTCGGTGGAACTCCACCAAATATGATATCCATATGCAGCAGTGAGCACAACAGCATCCGGCCTGGATGCAACTTTCATCTGCTAGAGTAACACAATCATAGGATGTTAAGGGTTGCAACATAAAGACATAATCTTACTACTGCATTGTTCATGTCATTGTCTTTAGGAATACACGGCATAACACTGCTTTTTTTTTCTTTTTAAGCAGCATAAAATCATGTATTCTAAATAAACAAAATTATCTTCAGTCATGTTATCAGTCTACTTTCCAATACTCGTACAGAAAGCCTTCAATTAATCAGAAGCATATGCTTAAGCTTTATTTAAAACTGATGGACCTTCTGACAACAATAAAAAAGCTTAAAGGAATCACCGGTAGGCTGCCTAAGAGAATGCACAAAAAAAAAAAAATCTAAAATTCTGCTTGAAATTCCTGAAATCCTGAAATAAGGCTAAGAAAAAAAAAAAGCAGCAGTTCATCTCAGTAACACAGAATGAAGGCAATGCAAACTCTTTTTCTCATTTCTTAAACAAGGAATTAGAGACAAGTTTGTTCTCAGCTTAGAAGAGGACAATGGCAGAAGTGAAAGATGTTGCAAGGGTATTCACAGAAGTCCGCTCAGGAATCAGATATCCAATATTAGAAATCATATTCTACTGGAAAATTAATTTAAAAGCTGTTTCTGTGAAAACAGTTACATATTCAAAGAATGTTTCCTGAAAATATTTTTGTGCAAAAAGAAGAAGGAATCCCAGCATTTTTCAGCCAAGAAAAATTGAAGTATGGTAATTCAAAGAGTGTTATTTCTTCTCAAATTAATACCTCTAGAAATGTGTATGAAGACTTCCAGTTTCCTTTGCTTGCTTCTTGAAGGGGTATGTGAAGACAAGAAACTGGTTCTCCTGGATCTTGTTGTTGCCAGTGCAACACTATTCAATATGCCTAGGAAAAAGTTCCTAAATTTGATTCTCCTCTTGCTTTGGATTAAAAGCTACAAAAGCCAGTATTGTTCCACAGGTATCTACAAGAAGTGTTGAGTCTTCTTTTCCCCAGGTGAATGCTTGGCTCCACCTGAGAACACTGAAGCCAGCAGTAAAGGTTTAAGATGCTCATTTGCCTCTCTTAACACAGCTGAGGTTATAAATTTATTACACAATAGCCCAGCAACTTCATGATGATTTTCAGCCACTGGAAGAGATAGTTCAGGAACCTTTCCTACACATCAGACTTTGCAGCTCATTCTCATTTCCTTCTCTGCCAGCACATGCCTTTCTGTGGCTGTACAGCCAGAAAAAGGATTTGATTCAGTGTAAAACCTGAAACTCGTCCTGTCCTCTCTCAGCTATTGTGCTGTGAGATTAAAGTACAGGTGAAGCAAGGCCACCTAAGATTCAGCCACTCTGAGACACAAGAATGGCACATTCTGCTCCTGCAGTCCAGCTTCAGACTTCCAAACCAATCAAATGGTGTGAACTGCTTAAAATGACAGAAATATGGTAAAGAACTACATCTACTGGTCATTCACTTATTTTTGTGGGTGTAATGCACACTACATCTTATGAATATACGTGGCTTGATTACCCTTGGACAAAGCATTCATGTGGAACTTGAGGCCCATGTAACACTAGTTTTTCATTTAGCCTTTTCTGTGGCAAGGTCAAGGACAATATACACAGAAGGTACCAAAATATGTCTACAGTTCTGCACTGGGGGAGGAACAATCCCAAGGCACCTGCACATGCTGGGGGCCACCCAGCTGGAAATCAGCTTGGCAGAGATGGAGCTGGGGGTCCTGGTGGAGACCAAGCTGAACATGTGCCCTTGCTGCAAGGAAGATGATGGTAATCTGGGCTGCATCAGGAGGAGTGCTGCCAGCAGGTCAGGGGAGGCAGGCCTCCTCTACTCAGCACTGATGAGGGTTCCCCTGAGTACTGTGTCCAGTTCCACACTCTCACCACAAAAAGATGTGGTGTGAGTACAGCAAAGGGCTACAAAGATGATTAAGGGACTGGAACACCTTTCTTATGAAAAAAAAAAAGAAGCTGAAAAAGATGGGTCTGTTTAGCCTGGAGAAGGCTCAGGGGGAAATCTCATGAATGTATGTAAATACCTGCAGGAAAGGAGTAAAAAATACAGAGCCAGGCTCTTTTCAGTGGTACCCAGTGATAGCACCAGAGGCAAGGAACTCAGACTGAAACACAGGTGAAACACTCTGAATATCAGGCAATACTTTTTCACTGTGAGACTGACCAAGCCATAGCACAGGTTGCCCAGGGAGGCTGTGGAGCCTCCATCCTTGGAGATACTCGGAAGTCCTGTGGTCTGGGCAACCAGCTCTAGGTGATCCTGCTTAAGCATGGGGGCTGGACATGACCTCCAGAGGTCCCTTCCCACATCAGTCATTCTGGGATTCTGTGTGACTGCTGTTTAATAAAGCCCTTTTATTCTAAAAATAAGGAGATGAGTGCTTCCCACCTCCACTACTTGCACTCCAACTTGTACTCTGTAAATCCCTTCATGCTGTGGTCTCCAGCACATATGGAATCCATTGTGAACAGACAATCTGCCAGCTATGAAAACAGCAACGCTCTTAAAAAACAAGAAACTCCAACTCCAGTTTTGGCACAATTATGTTAGTAAGTCTCAAATATAATCACAACAGAAAAAAAAAATCTGCATTTTCTTTTTGTTCAGATTGATATAATTAGATTAAGGGGGAAAAAAGCTGCACCGTGACAAGTTACAGAACTTATAATTTCTAGATTAAAAAAAATCTCAGTCTTACAGGGTAAACTTAGATTTCAGATATATTTCCAGGCATTGTTTAAAACTTAGGTATAGTTAACAATGTAAAATTTCTGTCTGGTTTTGCTATCTCTAGGTAGTTACCATCCCATAGGTGTAAGGTCTCCCACATGCAGCCAAAAGCTGCATCTTTCTAGATAGTCTTTGTAAGCATATTCTGAAGTAAAAATAGGTGACAACCCACTCTTGAAATCTTGTTTCTCATCATAGCCCCACACCTTTTCATACACTTGACAAAATATTTAGTAGTAGAAGAGGAAGAGCATCTGTAGTATAATCACAGACTTACAGAAGAGTTTTTGTGGTTTTGTTCAATTAAAAAACCTCACTGTAACACATTAGAAAAATCTGAGGAATTGTTGTCGTTGGGCAAACCTGCATGCCACATGTCAGACTAGCAGGATACTTCACACCAAGGCTGTCCTGGATCTAAAAGTCATTTTGACATAGTAATGAAAAAACCTCTTGACAACAACAGACTATTATCAAAGAGAAAAACAAATACATTTCTCTCCCTCAGGACTACACGGGTTCAGGAATCTCTTGTGATCATGAGACATGGGTATCAGACCCAGCTTTTGAAATATCAAGAGAACAGACTACTAGTTAACAAATATTTCTCAGATATATTATTAACCTCTTCTTTTTTTACATTAATTTTAGGAAAGCACTTGCATGCCTTAAATCTGTTCTTCTTAGAGCTTGTGGTTAATGAAAGCAAATGACTTAGCTGCCCTGTCATGTGAATTACAGAGAAAGCACATGCCTGGGGGGCAGGGGAGAGCTTCCTAACCCAAGGCTGTGGTTTCAGTGGCTCCCAGTGCCCTGTTCCTGGTACTACTTATTTCTCCTTGTGTCTGCAGGCTCACGAACCTCCTCCATGCATACACACGTGGACAATGCAAAAGTGCTTCTCCTCTAAGAGGTCACTTTTTACACGGGAATAAACAGCAAAAAAAGCAGTGTGACATCCGATTTTGGTGTTGCAGTCACGGTCTTGTCTTTGCAAACTGTACTGAGTAAGTATTCAAGCACCCTTTTCTGGCTGTGTGGTCAAGATGCAGTCTACCTCAACATACCACAGCTAATACTCCACTCCCTCCTACAGCCAACTTTAAAATAAAGCAGCTCATAAAAAGGCTAGACAGTCTGTTTTAGCTGCCTTCTGCCTTTTCACTTAAGAAGTCTACTGCAAAAGCACAGCAGATACTCAGAGTGAGACACTGTACTGCATTCATAGTTCATGAGTATAAATCATTCCCTCCAGCCTCACTCAAGGGTTAAGTCCAGCTCCAGAGAAGGATGGTTGAGGTCCATGTCTTGGAAAACATGCCACCTGCACGGCTCCAGGTATTAAGCTCTCAGTATCAGCTGAAACATTACTGGGCTGAGGAGATACCCCCTTTACCCTTTACCTCAGACTTCTGCCAACCCTACATGATATTTAAGTAATTTCTCATTTAGCAACCTCAGTAATTGCCAATGTTTTTTATTTTCACGATAATCTCCACCAAGTTTGCAGGCCTGAAAATGGACACAAACGCTCAACTTCTTTTCTAAAGTTAGATTTAGACTCTGGCTCAAAGGGCAGGGCCCCCACACTTGTGAAGCATTCTACTCCTGTTCCAAAAAGGGCTCAGCATTCCTGCTTTAGCTCCAGCTATCCTTTTAATCTCATACCTTGCACTGCACTCCTGGCTTTATGGCTGCTGTCCCATTCACTGGAAAGCACAGAATGAAGTCTCATCAGGGATGAGACTTGCCTCATCAAAAACCTGGTCCTTGGAGGTCCACATGCATATCTGTTTTTTAGTCTGCTCATTTTAAATTTTTATTTATTTATAATTCAGTGGAAGTCATTAATTTCTGTACACCAACTCACCAGTTTCCCTTGTGCAGTATCTTCCACTGAGGCACTCCAATGCGTTCACCACTGCTGAAAGAACAATGTCAATGGGGAGCAGCAATCCAAAGGCCACTTAATAGACTTCTACTGTGACACAGACTGAGAAACCAGCACTATTTCAACTGTGAGAGTTAATTCCAATCACCCGACTTATGAAAATAGGAAGCTGATTTGTATGTTTAGGAACAAATTATCTGTGCATAGGCACAGGGCAATGGAGGACCGGGGATTTAGTTCTAGAAAACAGAAAATACCTTGCACTACAGCTCCTCTGTATTCCAGTGAGTCCTTCCCCACAGAGCAGAGAATTCTCAAAGCAGTTGAGAAGCATCAGTAACCCCTGGGTAGTTCAGTGCCACTGTCAGTGGTGCAGATGTACATTTTTTCTTTGTGCAGATCTAGACTTAAATACAAAATTTTGGTGTTTGCTAGACTCTATTCTAACACGGCAAGTTGTGATCACTTCTCAGAAATAGCTCAAGATGGGACCTGGATGATTTGCAGTTTCTGAGAGGGACCAGCAGATGTGCTTCTTGTTTTGGGGAGAAGGGAAGAGAGTCTTTTTGCCAGTTTACTGCATGCCACCACCAGTCAGAACTGTGGGATCTGACCTTGCTCACCTTGACTTCTGAGGGTCACAAGATCTTTCTCCTCTTCATCAAGTCACTGCTGATATGACCACAAACCACATTACACCCTCAATCAGAGTAAAAGATGAGTTTGGCAGAGAACTTTTGTCCCAGCAGAGCTCAAGGGACAGAAGCAAAGCAGAACCAGGGTGACAGATGTAAAAGTGGCCAACAAAAATGAGCCTACTAGTCTGGTTGGGGCAGAGCAGAATGCAACTGGAACACAGCCAACATTAAATATTTATTAAAAAATAGCAGTTAAGAGCTAAGTCACTAATTGCACCCGCAGTGTTAACACTCACCATATTCTCCAAATGCCATTCCTCCTGATTCTACAAACTTCTAGAGACTCACAAATCTTCTGTTTTACTCTCTGTGTGGAAGAAGTGGGATGACTTCTTCCTTTGTTCCTGCTACTGGCCACCTGCAAGACTGAACTAGTCTCTTCATTTCAGTGCCTCTGTCTCTTCCTCTCCCCTTTTGTTTTGTCTATTTAGCTATTTAGCTTTGGGACTTTGTGGGTGGCTGCTTGGGTGTTGTGCTTGGTTTGTGGTTTTTGGGATTGTTTTTGCTGTTTTTTAGATTTTTGGCAAGGTGGGGGGAGGGTGTTGTAATTCCTATTTGGCACTTTACTTATATCTTCAGCTCTTGAGAGACACTGGGAGGGAAACTTGGCCTAAATTGTTATATAAATGTTTTAAGTACTCTGGGTTTCATAGAAATTCAAAAAATGTAACATGAATCCCTGAAAGGCTTCAAAGATAAGGGCAAAAGGCGTGTTACAAAAAGTCACTTTAAGTCTCCACTTTTAAGGCGATCTTCTTCAGGAAGGAGAGCTGTTACATGAATGAGCTGCACTGCCTGGGGCAATGGGACAAACCCCGGGTCTGGGTTTAGTAATACTGGAACACCCACACACTGTGTTTTCACTGGCACTAGCAATTAAAAAAGAAAAAAAAAAAATCTTCAATTTCTCCCTGTCAGGAACTTTCTCATGAAAACACACCTGGAGTAAGGGCTGAGAAGTTTCAGAATCTGGCAATATGTATGTGTGAGCATATGTATCCACACAGATACATACATACACATATATATTTTTTTCTCTGTGTGTGCATGTATGTGCATGTGCGTGTTTCTAAAATGTTTTCAGAAATACCATTTCCTGTTGGAAGATTCAAAGACATGAATAACCCACCCATGGACAAATCAGTTACATGTTCTTTACTTCTCAAGCCAAATTTTCCTAGTGATATATAATGAGATTTTACATTCTTTGTGCTTCATTGACTAATTAGATCAATGCAGGCTACTCCCCCTGCCCCTCCCTTTTTGTAGTAGGGACTTTCATCGCCTGTAGCTACACAAGTGTGGTTGCTTTTGCCAAATACTTGGAGATACTGCTAATGGCTTCATTTGAACTCTGCATTGCTGCACATTAGTATGGAGGAGGGTGGGTTGTGTATTTTAATCCATACTGTGATTGCTTTGATGTTGCTTGTAATGAGGAATATGGGTTTATTTATACATATCAGAGCTGTTATAGGAATTTGTGCTTCCCAAAGGATTAGATTTCCACTATCAAACAAAACACAGTGTATACTTAGAAGAAGGGGGAGGCTAACTAGAGGTCAATTTTCCACTTGCAAACTACAGTGCTTAGCCTCTCCTCAGTTCTTTCCGTCCATGGATCCAAACACTTCGTACAGAAAGCTGTCAGTTATCCCCACGCTGCATGCAAGGAAACAGTCAGGACACCACCACGCACTGCTGTGGGTCACATGGATGGTTCATGCAGCTCTAGTGAAGTCACAGAACCCACTGCTGCCTCCAGACTGACACTGCCACGCACACATTTGGAAAAAAACCACAGGAACTACCAAAAATAAGGATGTAAGTTTTACATCCTTGTACATCCTTGACAGACAGTGGGAAAGGGGGTAGAAAGGATGAAGTTGAAGGGAAGGGTTGGCTGAACATGTTTTTAAAAGGAATACAAAAAATTTAACTAACGGCTCCTGTTACTCCTTCTTGTTCCTAATGCTGAGACCACAAAACTACAGCACTACTATATATTCCCTTCAGAAGCTCAAAGTACAAATTATTGCAATTATATAATCTTGAAATTAGGCATTTTTGCCAGAGGCAAAAATAAAACTGCATCTCCACAATATAGAAAAATGATATCTCACTGCTAATCTCCAGGGTCAAGTACTTAATACCCAAGACAGAGATAACTGCTCTGGAAAATGAAAACAAACTTGCCATTAAATGAAGTTTCTGACACAGCTCACTCCCATGTAAATTTAAGCCTAACTATGTACCATGTCCTACTGTACAAAAGCCTGGAAAATAAATCTGTCTTGCTAAACTGAGTTTTGCTTCCCAGCTGCAGGTGCTTTTATCATTTCAGTTTCACAGATTCCCCTTTGCATCATTTAAACATTTACTTTTGACATAAGGATCTTTTAAAATTGCAGTACCTGTCACTTACAATGGGAGAAGACCTTTTCAGAATACTTTCTGGACTCTCTAGAGCTTCCTTTCCAGAACAGATCTTCTGCTTGGGGTATATCTTTGTCTTTTCATATTTATTCAATACTAAATTTTCACCAATTTAGTTGCTTATGATTATAGTATTCTGGTGGAAAGAAATAATGACAGTGAAGGTAGAGGGGAAAGACAGCAATGGTATGACAACACTCCAGATCTGGTAGAAAAGGCACATTTACAGACCTCTCAGCACCCACAGTCAGATACACAGCAGAACTACAGATACACAGCAGAACTACAGAAGGAAGAAGGCTCACAGACAATACCTGGAGAACATGGATGCCCCTGGGTGCCAGAACTGTGCTCTGCACTCACAGGTGTGTGAGAAAGCCAATTTTCCTGTGGCCCAGTGAGCAGCACATATTCCTTGCACTGCCTAAGAAAGCTCCTGCAATTGCTCATTTATTTAGGGAATGCAAGTGCCATCTGAATAAAACCTCACAGCACTGCTGGAGGACAGGACTCAACTGTATCATTCTCCCACGACCCAGGTGGCCAAGGTGGGGTAGCACAGCACCTCTCTGGAGCAGAGGGTAAGGACAGAGGGACACCCCCCAGTCCCCATGTGCCCCCACTGGGCACATCAGGTCTCACCTGCTACAGAAAATGGCTTAAGGCCATGTCTGAGCCCCAGTTCCAGCTCACTGGCAGCAAGGATGGCAAGCCAGGTCACAGGGATGCTGCAGAGAGCCCTGTGTGTCAGCAGAGGTTCATGGAGGACCTCTTGCCTTGGTTTTATTAAACAAGGCTGAAAATAAGAGAGTGTATCAACACAGACCAAAATAATGACATTTTTACCCCTAGATACCAAGTTGACTTAAAAGAACAGCATTTTTAACAACCCTTCCACGCATCTATTGGAAACGTATGCGGGTTTTGAGCAGGAGGACATGGGAGGAGGCAGCCACTGTGACTACAAAAATATCAGTTTCCTGTTTAAATCTGGGACTGTATTTAGACTTGATGGCTTATCGTCTGAGAAGTTTCTCTGGATATAGGGAAGGTTGGTTTGTTTGTTTATATTAAGGATAAGACAGTTTCCTGACTTAGATCACAGTGTTTATATTTGCCAATTTCATGTCAATTGTGAGTAAAAAAATCAGCTAATTCACTCAAAGACTGCCTGTGGTGATTTGTTCAGTACATCCAAGCCTGACTCTTTTTATAAAAGAATTGGCCATTTCCACACAAAAAATATTTCAAATTTTGGGAATGCCTGGACTATGCAGCTGTTATACAGTAAATTATTACATACTTAAAGGAAATTCCTCTCAAAAAGGAAGCTGAAGCTAGTTTGATCATAAATAGGAGACTTCCCATGACCTTCCACTGCCTGTATCTTAATGTCTATGTCAGAGTTCCAACTCTATATTCAACACATGAGATTTTTTTTATCCCCTGACCATGAACAGCTGGCACTGCCTACTCCGTTGGTTGCTAAGGAGCTGTCAAAAGAAGCTGCAACATGGACACAAAAGTAATTGCAAAAAGCTAGGGTGAAAACTTGAACCCACTTATTCAGAAAGATACCAGGGTGAGAAGGTGACACGAGAGATGCTTTTGGCTTGTCTAGTACTCACCTCTCTAAAGGAGAAGATATCTGAGAACTTACTGAAATGAATTTCATTTCACTCTTTGCTGGGGTCTCTAATGGATAAAGTCAAGTCCATTTACTTTAAAGCACCAAGGCTGAAAAAGACAGTGGTTCTCAAGTTGATTCACCAATGAATTTGTTGCTCTAGAACTCAAAGATGAGCAAGGACCTGGACGTTATCGGAATAAACTGTTTGAGTCTCATGTGCTGACATAAACCTGTCAGATGTTAACAGTGTATAGATGCAAAGGGTCTCTTCATCCTCTCATACAAATGCTTTTTTGGCACAGAAAAATGTGCATTTGTACCAAGTTTAATCTGGAAAAAGAAATTAACTCAAAGCATAAGGTATCCCACTCCAGTTTGGAGATGAGACTGATCTGACATGTTTAAGAAGTCTGTCTGCTGCTCCATCACTACATGATTTGTGTTTTATTATCAATCTGTAGCAGCAAATTATCTTTGACCTCAGCCATCTTCCCCCTCCCAAACCTCACTGGCAATATTTTATCTTTTGAGAATCATCTGTTACATGTTTACAACTTCTTTGTCAAGATGGGATATTCACCAACAAAACCAACTTCAACTTTGCATTGACAAAGCTGTCCTGTGCTACTGGGTGCCTTACTACAATCACAGATCCAAACTTGCAAAAGCCAGGAAATAGATGAGGAAGGCACAGACTGATACAACCTTTACTGTGTTCTTAAAAATGGTAACAGCTAGCATTGATTTTCATACATTGTAGCACAACGGTATCAATAACAACAGGTTATTGATAAGTAGAAATATGAAGGGAAGACAAAAAAAGGACAGTTGTCTTGTAGATCCTTCCCATCTCAGAAGTAGGAAAAACCAAAAACCATGGATGAGAAACTCTTGAATACACAGGGGTGACATCACATGCACTGGTTCTGTGGAACAAATGGGATTCCTCCTGTCTCCATAGTGGGAACAAACAGGTGACAGACAAGGTAGAACTGTCATGAGGGTGTTACATCCACACAAAAAGGAGATCCCGTTCATGCATAAGCACCATACAAAGTCCACAGACCTACACTCCATAATGGCTTGACTACAAAATGTCAAAGACAAGGAAAAGACAATGCTGCTTTTACTGCCTGTACGGCCATGCCAGAAGCCTGCTGATAAAACAAGACAAAAGGCAAATGCTTGTACCAAAAAAATTTTGACATTTGGTCTGCTGCTGAATCCTTAAAGGTGGATTCACAAGATCAGAATATTAAAAGTGTAAGTCAAACTATACAGAACAAAGAGCAGAGGTCAAAGGAGAGGCCTTAAAGATGCCTTAAATCTCATTTCCTGGCAACAGTAAGTTTGCATTTATGTAGCATTTCATAAACCTTAAATTCGTAATGCTTTAACAAGCAGGAAAACACGAACCTCCTTCCACTGCAGGGGCACAAGACGCGGAAACACTCAGCCAGAGGTCTTGCAGCAAGTCACTACAAGTACCGCCTACTTTTGTCCCCTGGGGATCTATTTTTCGCTGGAAGATTTCCCCAGTGCAGCTCTGCCAGAAACACCCACTAGCAGAAGAACATCTCACAGTGAGGGAAGGAGGAGTGATGGTGCTCTCAGGATAACACAAGTACTCTGAGCAAATGACCTTCCTGGCCCTTGCACAGGCTGAGGGACACGACTTCTTCCACACTCCTAACCCTCCCAGCTCCTAGACCTGCCCCCAGCCCCAGATGTGACCATCTCCCCGCAGTTCACTTAATGTCTCAATTTAATAATCTGCAAAGTCAAGCAGGGAACATCACTGCCTTTCACAAGAGCTCAACTTTGTAGAACGGGGTGGTACAAACTTTAATCCTTCTCTAAATGGAAAATACTTATGTTTCACTGCCTCACAAGATGCTCTAGAAATTTGCTGCAAAATACAGTATCTCCCTAGGGGAACAAATCCAAGGCTGGACCTTATTAAATCTCTGCTAAACACAACCAGCCTATAAGAAAAAACAACAAACCAAACCCCCAAACCTAGGAGTTTTGCAATTACTCCATTGGGAGAACCTCCAGAAAGTTCTGGTTCTGACCTCTGTCACGTCCAAGATTCCCCAGGGAATCTGGCATTAATTGCTCAACATTTCTGAATCACTAAGGTAACGTCACACCTTAGGCTGGTCTTTGCCATTTTTAAACAGGAGTTCAGCAGGGCAATGTAGGTTTCTCGTACTTTTTTTCTAGTTTGGACTAGCAGAAATTTCCAAAGCACAGCACAGCCTTCAGGAGCAATTTCCAATCTAAGCATAAATTCATAGGCACGAGGTTTCCCAGCTGCAGTGGTTTCTACACAAGCTGTCAAGGCAGTGACGAGCTGGGTGTTGAAAATTTGCTCAGGTTGACATTATTTTTGTGGAAGCTGTGCAAACAAACCCAAACAATTCTCTTTTTAATGCTCATGACAAATATTTCACTTGCATTTTACCAAAGACACATTTCTGTGCTTTCAGTCTAGGTCCTCCTTCATGTTGCTACATGCAGGGAGTACTGGCTCCACATTCAGCTGCCGGCTGCAGCTTCTTTTTTAAGCATTTTTACTGTTTTGATTTAATAATATGCCACCCATTAATATTCTGATCTGACAAGAGACCTGGGTAATTCTACTACTCCCAGTGAGGATGAAGCTGCACCAGAAATTCGCGTGTTCAGAAAGGGCTATACAGTGAGCACAAGGATTGTGTACATTATCCTACGCTGCTGTATGACAACACCATTCATCAGTGGGAAAGCACAGAACTGTTTTTCAAAAAAGAGACACAACTGCTCTGCCTTCCAACGAAAAGTCCTGACATCTGCCAAGCCACCAGTTCATTAAATGGTTCACAGATGTCCATCTCAAAACCATTTAAGAACTCGGAGTCCAGTTAAATTTTCACACTGCTCCACACCAAGGTCCCTCTAGTGGCACTCAGTGTCACCCATCCACATGCCCCAGGCAAAGTGGATGACACCAACACTGCCACAAGGATGCACAGCTCCAACTTCTATACAGTGCTAACAGGAACAGGACCCTGCCTCACAAGGGACAGCAAATTATAAGGAATATTCCTTCCTAACCCCAGATCCTTACAGTCTGCATACACACACAAGGCATATCAAGTACCTCCTAAGAAAGGATTTTCTGTATCGCTCCAGACAATGAATTCAGTGTCATGCCTCCAGATGTGGCCAAGGTGAATAGGCCTTCTTGGTTACATAAAAGACACAGAAACCTTCTGACTCCCACAGGCATGCAGCTGGAGCCATGAGAGTTAACAATAGTGCTACCTCACAGGGTCAGACTGAAAAAAAGTAAAGCAAAGAAAAAACAAAGGAACGCAAAAGAATTCAGTAAGAACAGTGTTAAAATAAAAGAAACATTTCTATTTATATCTTACCTCACAGGAAAAGGGAATTACATCACTTTTGTTGTTCACAGAATTTGGATGAGACAAACAGCCATTGCTTCTGGGTTAGGAAACACTCACATGATGAGAGCAGAGAGGACCAGAAGGTAAATTATAAGACTGATCATCCACACTGTTTGAGCACAATTTGTAAAACCCTCCTAATTGCTATCTGAGTAAGAGACTGTTTGAAGCAATTACCTAGGTCCGAACAATGTCTGTCCTGGAAAGTTTCCTCTTGCCTTAAATTTGCCAAAAATGTTTGATATTTTAACAAGAAATAAAATCAAACCCACATCTAGAAGACAAATGCACTCTGTGCTTGCCACCCATTTTATAAATCATGATGTTTTGCTTTTAAACATATATTTTTAAAATGTAAAATAATGTTATCAATAAATTTAAAAAGCACATGATCCAAAATTTCATATAATCATGAACTAGTGGGCAACATAATTAAAAATAAACTAATGCAATTTTTGATCTAAGAAAAAAAGCTTTTTTTTAGCTAGAAAGCAACTTTAAGCCAAGTGAAGAACTCAAAGGCAACTCAGGTGCATAACTGGCAAAATATAATCTGAGCAATCATTTGTCTTTCTAAACTAAGAGCTCTGCTCAAGGGGGTTTATAAAGGTAAAACATCCCATGAAGCAGTCTGTTCAAATTAAGAAGAAGGAGAAAATTTACTGTAAAATTATAATCTAAGATGGGAATAGCACCAGGCAAATTTTACAGCCGTGAGTGGATGGTAGATGACATCTACAAGGTGGCCTGAAATGTTGGACTGAAGTCACTAGAAGCAGGGCAAGATGAAAAAGAGCCTGATGTGTTCTTACAATGGCTCCCAAGAGGCACCTGAGGGGAAGTAAGGTACAGAAACACCTACACCAGCTGCAAATGCAAGGAGACATCAGAGGCCCATCACGGTGAAGTCAGCCAGACAACAAAGGTGACAAGTGAAACGCACAGCACCCCAGAGAGAAACCAGCACACAGACAAGAGGTAAAACAACAATGATGAAATGACAAGGACAAAGATGTCCCAATAGTCAGAATCAAGAGAAGGAAATTATTAACTCAAATATATTTCTCTACAAAGTTTGTTATTCATTTGTCCAGCTATGAAAAATTCTATTGAGTGATACTGACCATCAGTTTTAAGCTAAGAAATTTACAACTGAGAAAACAACAAAGAAATTAAATATTGTAAAATCTTTTATCTCCTTGGTCTGCTTGGCAACCTCTTAAAAACTGCTTTCCTAGTCTTGCTGAAGAGCACATTTCTTTTTCTGCTTTTCCTCCCTTCTACTAGAAATGTGAACAGCAATGACATACTGCTCCCCTTATTTCCTGTCTGTTCACTGTTGCTCTCATTTTTACATCAGCACTAATGCAAAAACCACTGCAAACCATGCACAAGCTAGGCTTTAAAAAAATAAGGTATTTATCAACCTTTTAATTTCTCTGTTAAACAAAGGGACAGAAAAACCACTCACACAACTAAGTTTCCATAAGTAATGGAAAGAGCAATGCAAAGAATCTATAGACCCATTCTTTAGGGAAAAGAAGACTATAAGAAAGGCTGCCCTTGCTAGTTTTTTGAAGGTAGGGAAAAAAAAGTGAAACAAAAGGTCTGAGGAGAAAATAAGAAGCAGCTTTCAAAATAACACCACACAAAACACCACTGTGTTAGGAGAAAAAAAAGGGGAAGGGGTGGAAGAAAAAAGGAGAGGAGAAAAAGAAAAAAAAAAGGGAAAATAAAAGTAAAAAGGGGTGAAAAAGAGAAAGAAAGCCAATCCAACAGCTTGGGTGCAAGGATCTTTAACACTGCCAACGCACAAACCTGTCAAACATTTTCCTCCCCTCTACTATGTGTCTTTCTTCAATACTATAGTCCTTCTGAAAAGGGGAGGCAGAAGAAAAATGATTGCACTAAATTTACATAACTGCACAACATGGGAGATTTATCAGCATTTTTAACAGCGAAATCAGCCAAACAAATTGTCTGCAGAACTGCAACAGTAACCTATTGGAGCTCCTTCCATCGGCAACATCACAAGTGTGTTGGGAGAATCAAATCTTTTATTATAAAAATCAATCACAATTCCCATTCTGTTCCTCGATCCCTTAAAAAAAAAACAAATGACAAAAACCTGAGTGCTGCTAATTTAGCCTTCTCACTAAAGAATGAATACGAGATAAAAAGGGAGCCGACAGCTGGCCCAGAGCCAAAAGGAAAGCTTTCAGGCACAAAAATTGCCGAGAACAATGTTCTGCACTCAGAATTTTTTTACATGCAACTCTGTACAGACAAGACAGGCATATCTGGCAACATGGTTAAGAATATACATTTATGATGGAGGACACTGCCTTTTAAAAGGAGAAATAAATTAGAGATTAACGCCTTTTATGCAAGCTGCAAGGAGAAGAATTCCTGGAGCAATTCAATTCAGCTCAAGGAACAAGGCTTCTTTCAAAAAGTCACCCTTTAACTGGGAAGGGCGCTTCTTTGCAGGGAGTCTGAACTGAGAAATACGCAGCTCCTTGCTTTCTATTTATAGTCATTCAGGCAGTGAATAGCCTCATTCCAAATGCCACAAGGCATACTCACAACCTTTTATTCTAGAGACCTGATTTGTGTTTCATTTCAAAAAGTTCAGCCTGATGAGGAAAAAAAAAAAAAACAGGAAAAAAAAATGGGGAGGGAGAGAAACAGCAACGCATCTTGCAACAGAAAAACTTTTTTCCCCCAGCTTTTTCTTTATGAAGCTGGTTCTGGAGAGTATGGAAAAACGGGTGGGGTTTTTTTTGGGTTTTTTTTTTTTTTTGAAACTTCCCTATAGGAAGGGAAAGAAAGCGCGAAGCTTTGGAAGTGGATGCATTTTTACTCATTTAACACTGAATGCCAGTTGCCCTGCAATTTAAGCAAGTCTGGGGGAAGGAGAAAAAGGCGTGAGGGGTGAAAGCATTTCAATTACTTGGCTTTGAAGGACCCTTCTGAATGAGAAAGAGACAGAAAACACTTGTCAAATGCAAGTTCAAGTGAAAGCCACTTCTGCCAATGAAGTGTGCAGATGGCTGTGGGGGTTCCGCTGAACCCTAACTGGGCCTCTATTATGTCTTTATTGCTCACAAAAAGGCAAGGGTCACCTTCAGTTTAGAATAAGTTAGCATCCTTTCCCACAGAATGACTCTGGTCAATCAAGCCAAGCAAAGGAAGTCTTCCTTTGAGTGACTGCTACCCCATCAGTGCACTGAAGAATTTTTAGAAAGGATAAATAGACACAAAAACCTTTGGTCTCATCCACACTACCGACATTTATCAGAAAAATTTCCCACCACTGCAGGCAATCTTGGGAGAACTAGGGTAGGCTGGTGGTGGCTGTCATGTATGTCTGTTAGATTTCTCTCTCATTAGGCCTGGATGATGTGAGTCTAAAAATGGTACTGACAGCTTTCAGATTTCATTAATGAGATGTGGCATGAAAAGCAAGTTCCACACCTTTATTTTTAGTGTGAGTTCTTCAGAAGCATGGGAATCTCACCAGGCCAGCCCATCATGCCAAGTTTCCTGTTTCTTACAGCATCCAGATTCACGTGTTTCACAACCAAAAAATCGCAGAAATTTGTGCTGATAGGCACCTGTGGTACCATCACCTGCCCTCCCAGCACCGCTCAAGACAATCCAGCTGGAACATTCCAATAAGATGTTCTGTGGTGGTGTGAAACACCATCACTAACATAGATGCCTTAAAAAAAAAGACCCAACAAAGCTGAAATAGGAGGCTGAAATTTGTGTTTGTGGCACAAAATTCTGTATTCTTCATTTGAAAAGCTCACACCTAAGGTCACTAAACACTAAGCAAGGGTTCAAACGAGCAGAGGCAGGACTTTTTCCCAGTGAGAAGTTAGTTCCCAAACTAGGGTGACCAAGCAACCTACCTGACAGGGCAAACTGTGTATTGGCACAACTGTCTCCAAAACAACAGAGAAACAAGTCTCCTTCAACACTGCTATGAGACAGTATTCATGGAAACACAACTTCTGGGCAGCAAAAATCACCTTCCCTCTAGTTTAGAGGTACGGTGTAAGGCAAATACAGCATTATTCTTGGGAAAACATAGAAGAAAGTAGGAAAATGAAATCATAAAAGGTAACAGTATTTAAAGGAAATCACCCATAGCTCTTGGCAAACAATATAGCAAGTAACTTCGAGAAGGTTACCAAGTTAAAACCTCTCTCAACTATCCTACCTGCTAGTCTGACAAAGAAACTCAGTTCCTCCAACTTCCACAGAAGCCAACTTTTTCTCAGCAATTGGAAAAAGACATTCTTGTTCTGTGCCAGAATATACATCAGGTTCTCTTAAAAGGGGGCTCATTTCCACACTTCATAGGTACAGAAGCCTTTGTGCCACTACACACAAAATTCCTCTTTTAAATACAGGAAGCTGATCCCAGTAATGGAAGTAAAGCAGAACTCTCTCCCTAGCAAGAGGAAAAGGGTGATTTGATATCAGATAGCCTAAAATAATTCTTCAGGGAGAAAGGAGAACCCGAAACATGTAAAACTCAAATATTTCTTCAACTTTGTAGTTTAATACAACCTCAGGATTTCCTCTCGATAAATATGGCAAAAGCTGCACATACAGAAGTAATTCCTGAGCACTCCACAAAGACCAAATTTAGAAGCTGCCTGTCAGTTGCTTCTTTTTTAAGTTGTCCCTTTAAAAGAGCAGTACAAAACAAAAGAGTTCCTGGATAAATCTACAAGATTTAGAGGTTTTTATGGCAATACAGCAGCTGTAATAAATCACAAATGGTTATAGATGAATGTAAATTCACACCAGTACAAAATTGAGTTTGGAAAGACTCAAAGGAGTATTTAAACTGGCAGCTGCCAATATTTGTGTATTCTTTCACTCTGAAGCTATTGGATACAGTACCAAGCAGGGCATATAAAAGTTTAAGAGAATCTCTGATCAAAACCATCCTACGAAGGGATCTCATTTAATCAAAATTTTATTTGTGAGTTTTCTGCTAATGCATTAAGTGACATGACTTACACAGGCCATGACATCTCCTGTATCATCTAGATGGGACAAAAAGTCCCTGCTGCAACAGCTTCTACTCAACAGGGGTTTGCTGCAAGGCTGGTTCTGCTCGACTTCTTTACAGATGAGAATTTTTGGTTATTTATGATGCTGAAGGCAAGGTCAACTAATATGAACCTTGCACTTGGAACAGAGAAACAGAACTCCTTGAAGTTTTCCAATTCCTGAAAATTGAGAAAGGGGGAAAGAGAGAAGGCTATTCAGTATCTCAGTGCAACCCCTAAGAAAAAGTTCTCTTTACTACAGAAAAGATTTGCCTTTATTGTGGAAAATCCATTTATGCTCAACAGTAGCCCGGACAACAGTCTTCACTTCAGACGTGTAGCTGCCTTTTCCATATGTATGGCCTAGGCTGTGAAGAAAAGAACTGGCAGCTTGAATTTTTATTTGCAGTTAGTAATCTGGGAAATCTCAGCTTAAAGAATTAAGAACGTGCTCATGGCACCTCATGCTGCCAAGGAGACATGGTACATACCTTGAGGACTGAAGCCTCCACACCCCCTTCGATCGGGCTGCTGCATTTCAGCCAAAAGATGATAAAGACCAGAATGATTGAGGTGAGGTCATCATTCTCCTGCAGGGGCACCCCACTATCCCACCCCATCCTATCCCATCCAGAACAGCAGGAAAGAATTTTCTTAAGACTGCTGAAGAATGGAATGTTTTATGTATCTACTGAACACAGGATGGAAATGGCTACAGCTGAGATGTGTTCCTTATAATACACACTTTGTTCTTCAACACTGTCATACCTTTCACTTGCTCAGGGCTCAGATACAAGTTCACCTGGCAGCTAACACTGAAAAGGGATAGGAGGAAACTCACATTCATAAATTTATCTTCTTCCCTTTGGTCAATGAGTCTCTCTGCTCTGTGAACACTTCCTTCCTACTTTGAGCAGAAAGGTGTGACCCTTCTGTTCTGATCTATTG
Source organism: Pomatostomus ruficeps (assembly GCA_013400735.1). NCBI lineage: Eukaryota > Metazoa > Chordata > Aves > Passeriformes > Timaliidae > Pomatostomus > Pomatostomus ruficeps. The sequence goes on from VYZT01040076.1 coordinate 74,229, forward strand.
CATCTCATTCTGTGAAATGGGATCTGACTTTCTTCAACAGCTCCCATGCTTGGCAAAAGTCCTCTTAGAAGTAAACAAAGCTCATGTGGTGCAAAGTATAAAACAACATATTGAAATGCCTAATTAAGCAGTAAGCAAAACACAGACAAACCGATCTTGTAATTAGAAGAGTGGAGCTAGAAGGCTCTATGCTCCTAGACAGGATATGTGCATTGTTTGTTGGCAGGTAGAGGCTGGCTATATTTCTGTATTCAGAAAGAGGTAGTATCACCTCAAGAAATCCTGAACCAGAGGTCAGGGTTTAGAAACATGTAACGGCAGAGTTTAAATTCACTAAAAGCTATTAAGATCTGAAATCACTCACCAGTCTGACCTGCTGAACATTACAGATCATTGTATGCCATCTCAGCAGTCTGTTCCCCACTATGGGCTGATATGTACAAGGCTGCACAAACTGCAGCATCATTTAGCAAATTAGTCAAGAAAGGTCATGAAAAACATGCATGAGCAGAAAACTCTCAATTGCAGGGGAAGTTGAGACTCCACTAACATCCCTGGGAGTCTGAACTGAGGTGCTTACTCCTGACCCCAAATCTGGTGATGAGTCTGACGTTGCAAGCAGAACACAGCCCACAGGCAGATGAGAGAGTGGGGGTTCTTAGACAAGAGAGAATAAAAGGCCTCTTCCCCTGGCTGCCAGGCTTCCTTCTTCTTCCTACAGGTGCCACCCCTGTTATAATTTTGTAGAATTAGAATTTGTTTTAGTCAAATACACAGTTCTCTTCCCTCCCAGAAAGTCTGTGTTCCATCCCAGCGAAGTCCCTCTGGAAAAAGCAAACATTAACTGATTTGTCATCAGTCTTAACAAAGTCTATGATCTGTCAGAACCTTTTAACAACATTTTAAGGTAGTCCTTTCTCCAAATGACTCCACCTATACATTCTACAATGGCTATGTGGCACCTGGTAGAAATCTGGTCCCAAGCTCACTAGTACAGATGAATCCCCTCCAGAACCTTAAAAGATAGT
>VYZT01040076.1:75263-102255 GCA_013400735.1 Pomatostomus ruficeps
GAACCTTAAAAGATAGTTATATACCAGGTCTTTGGACACTGCTACGGACAGAGCTCTCACGTGATAAAGTTTGCTGAGCAGCTCCCTTCAAGTAAACCAAAAAATTCCCATCCACCTACAACAGCATTCATGCTTGCTGGTTCTTCAAAGTTCTTCAAGCTAAACATAGAGCAATACAGAGGCCTGTATAACAACAGTATTAATAAATAATTAATAAAATACAGTGGAATGTAATGCTCACAAACCACATAGACAGTACCCAACAAAAAACCATACCCAAGGCCACAAACACGCACACATGTCACTGCTCCAACAGCACAGCTTAATGCCAGTCAGGGCAGTAGTGCACTGCAAACAGAAAAACTAGAAGTGGCAGCCTCCAAAGGAGCAGCCCAGGCTGCAGGAATACAGTGCTGAATGGAGCTCTGCAAACAGCAGGGAAGAACATGAGGTTTGCCAGCCCAGTTGTGACATGTGCTACTCAACATTAACATACTGTATGTCAACATAACGTGGTGCATATCACTTCAGATATGTAGCACTTGCGTCTGGAAATGATATAATTCACAAATTTATCAGAAGTAAAAAGTATAGCATGTAGTAAAAGTATAGGAGATACATATGTATCTCATTCATCTAAGGACCACAGTGTAAGTTTCAATTAATAACATTTCTTTGCCACTGTTTTAAATTGAATTGAATTGAATGTAACTGAGAAGTTTCAAAAAATCCCCACTGAAATTAAGGCTCCCTCACTATTAAAAATCAAAGTGATTTTATTAATGCACTTGCCTATTTAGACTGATCTCAGATTGTAGATCTGTTCTTTCATTTAAGAGGATCCTACATTCCTTATTTCTATATCCATTTAAATTTCTGTTCTCATATATTAATATAAATATGCAGTGTGGGGATTATTTACATTAATATAAGTATAAACTAGGTCTTCTGAAATGCATTTATATTTATAGAAAAACAATGCATTGAGATTTTTATAGATAATTAGCATGTGGCAATAAGTTTAAATTAGTTGTTCTCCCTACGAGATTTGCCTGTTTCAGTAAATCAGTCCAGAATATCTTCCAAGTAATTTATTACACTACATAGGTTTTTTTAATCCTTTAGTGAAAAATGCCAGTGCAGAGAAATACACACACACAAATGTACTGGTTATGAGAAAATGTCTCATGTATAAGCTAAACACTGCAAATTTTAGGTCAAATGACTGGAAAATAGAGTGTAATATGTGAAGTATACTTGGACTTGTTTAGAAAAAAGCATCCTTAAATTAGTTTAATTATTATTTTTTTCTCCCCAGTACAACTGACTTCTGCAAATCCTACTCCTATATTTAAGTTGCAAATTGTTCCAAAAATCCTTTTACATTATTTATGCAGAATGTGACCAACAACACACTAATTATAAACCTTATTTCCTGAAATTCCAAGGACAGCCCACATAACTGTACCTCGGAAAGAAATTTCAGTGAGCTCCGTGATTGTCATCTGGTGCTGACTTACACTCTTAACTTAAAACACCCTATAAACTTGCAAAGAATTACTGTATGTGACCTGTTATTGCCTATGTGATAGTTATGTGATTATGAATCTCCCACAAAAAAAAACAAATGAAGGACATTTGTCAACAGAAGGGAAGGGGAAGAGGGGGATGAGGGGAAGCTGCCAGAAGAGACAATCTCCAGAATATTTATTCAAAGAATATTGCACAAGCTCAACAAAAATGCATACATAATAACAGGCACCTGAAAATATCATAATTGCTCATTATGCAACTACACCTTAGGCACTTTAAGCAAATATTGAAGAAATAATATATGGGAAAACCTGGCTTACCACAAACTTTTTTAAAGGAGAATTAGGAAACTATACACGTGGGCCTTTGCTTCTCTCTCTGCTGGAACCCTGTAATCCTTATTAATCTGCTGTTTGTTCCTGGAAAGTAACTTTTCTCTGTCAGTAAAATCTAAAGTTCAGTTGGATTAATCCATGCCCCTTACTTGTAGCTGAAGCTCTGTGGACAGACATGTGACTTTGACAGACACAACTCAAAATTTGCTGTCTATTTTCTATTTGCCATACTCTTTGTCAAAGTAATTTAAAAAAATAAACTTAAAACCTGGGAACAATGTTACCACAGGGTGCCAAATTTGCAGCGAAAGCCCCGTAGGCTCCTGTCACGCAAAATTTTGACAAGCCTTGCCAACTGGTTTCTTCAGGATGCAAACTGCTTGCAAAGTGACTGGGCCCTTTGTGTCGCAGTTGAATGCTGCAGATGGGAAGGTTAGAAAAGGGGTTTTGATAGGAAAGGGGAGCTGCTGTTTTCACCCTGTGAAGTTCTCCATGCACAAAAAAAACACAGCCTCCTGGAACAGGATGAGGCTTGGCGTACCCTCAACAGCTCTGCAGAGATTATTTTCTAAGTGGGGAAGAGCACACCCAAAAGTCATGCCACAGTGTGTTACCAGAACCAAACACAACCACCCCTAGAGCAAACCAACCAACCAACCAACCCAGAGGCATTCACAGCACATTTCCAACCCAAGGTCCAGGAAAAACAGGACAGATGCCTTCAGCCTATCAAATTTCCAAGCTGTACAAAGTTCACTCACTGTTTAAGAACTTTAAATTTGAACAGGCCTTCCCAGTGAGAGTAAGATGACTCCCTGCAAATCTAAAATACCAGAAACCAGAGCAGAATACCAAGCAGAGATACACACAAATATGCACAAGCTACATTCACTCTTGGTTTTTTTCTATGTGGAAAGCAGCTGAAGGCATGCCATGTGATGACAGCAATTCTCAATTACCATCTAACAGCAGTTTGGGATCCCATCTTCAGCACAGACAAGGCAGCACCTTCCTTGCCTTCTGCAGTAGAGCGCAGCTGCAGAGTGCAACTTTATGAACTGTGCAGGGGCGAAACACTTGGTTGAAGACTTCCTTCTTCAGGAGCACTCCGCATAAATCTGAATGTTGTTTTAGATGAAGCAAGAACTCCCTCCTTGCAGAGTAGCAAGAGAGTAAACCACCCAAAACAACATCAGCTTTTTTTTTTTTCTATCGCTACCTAACAAGCTACAAAATTGTTAGAACTTACTATCTACCATCCCATTTATGCTGGTATTAGGTGCTAACAGAAACTAAATTTATCCAGTAACGTGTCAAGGTAGTTTGAGGTGCCTATGGGGGAAAAAAGAAAAATACCCAGCTTGGTCAATAGTATAAAATATAAATATGTATCCTCGACTTGAAGTCAGCTGATTTTTGTTTCTGACAAGCTGTGGATGCAACATATATACACACTCTTACAGAACAAATCGCTGAGACACAGTAGCTGCTACTTAAAATGGCATGTTCTTGGCAACAAAACACAAGCATGGGAAAATGAGTTTATGCTGAATGACTTCAGCAGCAAGTGAAACTGGAAATGCCCCACCTCAAACACCGTACAGTGAGGTTTCGTGTGTATTAGGGCCAGTAGAGCAGCACAAAAAAACCCTGGGTGAATAAAAAGCCCTTACATTGGTCTCTCTGGTTTTCCTAGACTTTGATGTCAAACCAAACAGTACTGCTGGATTTGCAGCCTGACAGTGATGTGAGACAGACTGAACAAATTGCTTAACCCCATGAAACACAAGGCACAACTCTAGCCCCAGCTATAAGAGGTGGCATCTGGAATGTTCCCTGTCCTGCATCTGAAAGGTAAGGGGAGACAGGATCTCTCTGGTAGTCATCAAACTCAGTATTAGCTACTGCCAAACACTTTAAGTTAAATTTCTGGAGCTAGCAAACAGTCTAGTTTCCTCTCTTCCTTAGGGCAAAATCTTTAGAAAGCAGTCATTCCTCAAATTTATTTATCTAAATTATTTATCAAAAAATGCTGCATATGCTACTGCCCCAAACAACATTAAAACTCAATTGATTTCACAGGCCATGATCAAAGTTGAAACTTCCCTCCTCAAATTCAGGTGCAGATTGACTACATGGTTTTCAAAGCAGTAGGTACATTAAAAGTTACTTCTTATCGACAAATCTGGACACCACATAACCATTAACATCCTGAAATAAGGCTTTCCAGGGCCTCTATATCCACTGGCTCCTGTACATGAACCATGCATTAAGTCTTTTGCATCTAACAATTTTAGACAGCAGTTCCAAGCACCACAGACAAGTCAAAACATCTTTTAAACAAATTTTACCTGAGTGTCCCAATTTGTTGCAAAAGCCTCAGGTAAAACCTGATATTTCAAGCAATTAAATTACACTTGGAGCAATGTAGACATAACAAACATAACATTTCTTGCAGACGTTTTCTGAACCACATGAATGTACTGCCTTTCTTTTCAAATATGTCTTGTTATGCTAAATATTATTTTAATATTAACGAAACAACAGACTCCTCCAAAAATGGGTAAATGTACCCAAGACAAAGCTGCATATGAGAACTGCACTTGTTTTCTACAAATGCACCCAAGTATGGCTCTCTTACTCACCTCAATTTTATCTGTTTTTGCATCTCCCCAGTAAAGCTTGTTTTTATCAAGATCCAGTGCCAAGCCATTAGGCCACCCAAGGGATGTATTCACCAGAACTCGCCTTTCTGAGCCATCCAAATAAGCACATTCTATCTTTGGACTTTCACCCCAGTCCGTCCAATACATGTAGCTGTAAAAAGAAAAAGGAGGGGGAACAGTTAATGCATGCAACAGGTAAGACAAGTAAGTGTTAAGAGCTGGGCTGCTTTTGAAAGAACCTGCTTTCTGCTTCCCCAACAGCAGCAAACAAGCCAACTCAAACTGTAATCAATGAAGACAATATAAAGTTTGAGCAGTAAATAAATTAAACTATTGAAAATATGCAGTGACCCAATTCTTTCATAGTTAGGAGAACACTGAAGATGCAGAGAAAAGAAAATTCAACCAAACACCCAATGTATAGGTTCATTGAAGAACACTGTATTTAGAAGTCACCTTTTATGTACACAGTTATTAAAGGGAAGCAAGGGAAAACCAGTTGTTTCCTGAATATCTGACAAGTAGTATACACATCATCCTGCAATTTGCAGGTTTTCATTTTCAGGAGACCATAAGCTGGATCCAAAGACCTACCACAGGGCTATGACCAAACACAAAACGTACCCCATCACAGGATTGAGCACTATGGCTCGAGGTTCGTCCAGGTTTTCCGAGATAAGGATCTTCCTTGACGTGCCATTCAGCCGCGTCACTTCGATGCGGTCTGTGCCAGTATCAGTCCAGTACAGGTTCCTGGCCACCCAGTCCACAGCAATCCCATCTGGATGGTTGATTTCTGTGGTCACCAGAGTCTGGGCTCCAGCACCATCAAGGTAGGCCCGACGGATTGCCCGGACATCGTCATCGGTCCAGTAGATGTAGCCTTCCACAGGGTCATAGTCTATGGCAATTGCATGTCTGATGTTGTCTATCTGCAGAATAATGTCAGTGAAATCCGGCATGTCCAGGGAAATCCTCCTCAGGTCAGTTCTTCTGGCGAGCAGCAAGACTTCCTCAGCACCTGGGGACAAAAGCATTCACGGCATCATTTCCATAGCTACTGACGTGAAGATTTCAATAGAACACAGCAGGCTGTGAACTGCTACTGTCACTGCAACAAGGAGAGATTTCCTTAAATAAGGACATCAAGCTTTCATGAAAATATATACTTGCTTATATTTTAGATGACAACATCTTTCTCCCAGCCTTCTAAACTAATACAGACCATAGCAATCTCTCTCTAGAATCTAAAAAAAAAATAAATTTGGTGGGTGCAGGTCCAAATATTTCATCATGTTATAGTGACTTGCTCAGTCAAATTTCCCGCTAGCTCTCAGTGCACTAGAGAGTTTTCACATGTGCCCCACACAATAAATGACAAGGGCTAACAGAAGACTGGAGTATTTTGTAAACAAATTCCATTAATTATTCGCTCCAGCCAGTTCAACAAGAAAACAAGTCACAACCACAGCACTTATCATTTGGCCAAAGTCGATGCAAAACTAATTCTAAGGCAATAGAATTGTTCTTTTCTCTCCTCTATTCTTCCTTCCCACTGCAAAGTTTCCCTGCTTGTGGAAAGGGTGCCAAACAACAGCTTGGAGTACATTTCAAGGACAAATGGCATCTTCAGTGTTGTCTGACACTGAAGTGGCAGCTTCTTTTATTAGTGCAAAAAGAGGACAGACAGCAAAATGTGCAGTTGCTTAATAAAGTTTCTCCACATCCACCCATGCATGCTTCAGCACAAAAAGAGAAGTATGTGTGTTTTTTCCACTTCTGTTACAAGCTGATGCTGCGTATTTTGAAAACTGACAAGGAGATTTATTACTTAGCAATACTTCAAAACTAGAAACCTGAATAAAAGTCATTTGATGTATTTCATCCAGACCAGCAAGCACCAGTAGGAGGTGGCAATTTCCAGTTACCCCCAAGAGCTCAGATTGAATGAAAATGGTCAACATGGGAACATCTCTTTTGAGCCCACTAAAAATAACAGAAATTCAAACCCTCATGAGAATATTCTTCTAGAAATATTTAACACCTAGACATGCTTATGGAGTTCTGGATACTCAAAAGTTGAATCTATTGTACAACAAAACCAAATTCACATTCACTGTGGGTGCTGGATTTGGTTTTGGGTTTGCAAATTGGGGTTTAGCATCCACATAGTATCTTAGAGGCTCTGAAAAGAAATAGTGCTCAGGACACAAGTGTGTAATGACAGAAACATTCTCAAAGAGCAGTATTTTAACATGATTTAAACACTTTGAACTACTTCAAGTCATTGCAGCTCCTGGATGAAGCAGTGCTGCTCTCCTCCTTGCCATGGGCTGCTTGTTCTCACTTCCGTATCACCCCTTCTCACATGCAAGCACAGCATGGCCTTGTACTATGGCTGCGTGCTGCAAACCACACCGAAGAGCTGATCCAAACAAAAACTAACTCAACAGAAATAAAGCCACTAGCCTAAGTTAACAACCAGACCTGCACAGCTCCACAAACTCTTGTGCTGGCACAGGGAGAATCCAGCAAGAATGCTTCTCCCCGTCAGGATCAGCAGACAAGGTTTGATAAGGACAGCATCACTTTGAGGGAAGGCTTGGGTAGAAGGAGAGAAACAACGACTCAAAGCTCAAAAATCCCCTGGAGGAAAGGGAGGAGCGAAAGCCCATGCATTCATGACAGCAAAGCAAGAGTGATGGCCATAATACAAATTTTCTGACTTTGAACGTTTCAGAAAGACTGTTTCTTATGCTTGAAACTTCTCTCTTCTCTGGACACAGCAAAACTAGCAACCTTTCTGCTGAGGGAACAACATGCCTCAGCAGTCAATAAAAGACACTGCTAGTAAAAGTATTCATTTTCAAAAGCTTTATGAATGTCCTGGATTTTTGCACATTTACTAAATAAAAACAATGGGATACATAAACCAGTTTTTGATATTTTAAATTATCACAACACAGCAACTACAGCAGATACCTCATGTAATGAAGTTTTATGTCTAGCTTCTATGCTTCTGAAATATTTCATTATGGGAGTCAAAATAAAAACTGTTTAGTGTAAGTTAAGTAAAAATTCAGGCCTCCAAAAGCAACACGGAAAGGGGGATATATATATATAGTCATCTAAGTGTTCTACAAACACAGAAGGGTTTAAAACTATACATTTAAGAAGGCAGGTAAGGCACGTGAGCTGTTGGAATTGCTTTTTACTTAAAAGAACAGCTGGAACACACGGAGCTCTGTCTCAGGGAGGATGACAAGTGCATCAAGTTGATGGGTTAGAATTAAAGTACAGACCAGCAAGGGTGGCACTGCTGTGCGGCTTTGTTACAGGACACCAGATCTTTTACAGGAGGAGCAAGTCTATGAGGTCTTTCACAGATAGCTGGAAGAAGCCTCACAGTCACAGACCCCAGTTCTTATGGGTGATTTCAGCCACCCTGATCTCTGCTGGAGGAGCAACACAGTTGAGCACACACAGTGCAGGAGGCTCCTGCAGAGCACTGGTGACAACCTTCTAACACAGGTGGTGGAGAGGCCAGCGAGGAGAGGTGTGCTGCTGCACCTTGTACTGACTAACAGCAAAGAACTGGCTGGGGCAGCCTTGGCTGCAGTGACCGTGTCATGGTGCAGCACAGGATCCTGCAATGAAGAAATGGAGTCTTGAGCAAGGTCCTGAAGAGATAATGGATCTCTTCAGGCATCCCCTTGAAAGACTCTTGTGGGAACATGCCCTAGAGGGAAGAGGGGTCTGAGACAGGTGGTGGAACTCAAGGAACAGCACAGCAGCTGTTCAGACACTGACAGCACTCAAGTTTATATCCACCTTAACTTCTGAATTTCCACTATATTAATGTGTCTGCAATCATAACCTTAATAATGAAGTACAAGTGATATGAAACAGAGGACCATCAAATACATGCCTAGTAACTGGTAACACAGCAATTACCAATATTACGTGTATTTCTAGGACAACCAACATTACAAGCCTCATTGCATGGGAGCAAACAGATAAGAATCAAATGCATATGTTTTGCCTCTTCACACAAGGATTGCAGGTTCACCTTGGTTCACTGTGAACAAGGTCAGAGATAGAGAAGGGAACTGTCAGTAAGGCCCAGATTATGTCCAGAAATGCTGAATAGACAACAGGCGGAAAGCCACTGTTAATGCCCGCTAAAATTCACAAGTAGTACCAAAACAGCCTTCACTTCCTCACAGCAGCAATAATTAGACTCAGATTTATCTCATCCAGCTCTGTGATAGGTTCACCTCTGCATAAGACCACACATTTATTTGCATGCAAAATATTATTTTGACCAGGAACAGGGCAGCCCAGACACCTTGAATCAACTACATGACCAGAATCTTCTTGCAAATCAAAGGAAACAATCTCTTTCTGACACACTCAGCTGCTCTGACTTTTTCTGCAAGCAAACACTACTGTAGATATATTCCCAACCTCAGTTCTGTCCTATGGACATATATGGCTAAAAACAGACAGGAAGAAGAAAACTTCTCTCTGCTGATCTAGCAAACAAAAAGGAAATCTTCAGCTGACAACTGGGATGCTTTTTTGGTAGTTGAGTGGGATGCCTCTTGGTAATTTCTTCTAACATACATCTAACTGAATCTTGCAGGAAAAAGAAATAATAAGATTGGCTACCTGGCCAATCTGCAGGGATGCTTAAAATTAAGTGAAATATTAAACAAAAAGACTCTTGACAGACATGCATGTACATCCTTGAACATTAAAAAGTACAAGAAGAGAGAAAATGTTGCCACAGCATGTATCACTGCATCACACCCCCCACTTGGAAGTTGGCAAAAGATCTTTATCACAGGTAATTTTTGATAAGTGCAAAAAATCCAGTCTTTTATTACAATGCAGTTCAAAATTACAGTTGGTTATAACTGTGTTTGACTCCATTAACAAATTTCTGCTAGAGAGAAAGAGTTGGCAACAGGCATTGAGACATCACCAGGAGATGAAAACTTGACACTGATTCTCTCTAAAAACCTGGACAAACATGCTTGTCTGGCTCATTAGTTTTATCTGTATCATGGAGGTATTTTGATTATTAATGTTGGTAGGAATGTTTTCAAGGCTACAAACGTGTTGTGCTGTGACTTGCCCAGTGTTATCCTAGATCCCCTAGAACCTGCCTAACACACTACAGCCAGCTAGTTACCTAGTGCTAAAGTGCTGTAGCATATATTTAATTAACTTCATCTTCAAAAACCTCTCTCACTGCAGTCACTTTTCTAACCACATGATTAAGAGATTCCTGACAGAATTGCTAACTGTTACAACATGGTCATTTATAACACCACACAATGAACAAAAGCCTTTTTGGGGGGGAGTGGGAAATGCAAGCTATTCCAACACACAATTGCAGCAACCAAACACTTCAGAAAAAGTTTATGAAAAGTTTTCTATGCAAACCATAAATAGAGAACCAGGAGGAACTAGGTCAATCTAAAGTTTCCATTTAGAAAGTATTTTAAAATACCCAAATTCAACTGGTTTATTTTTTTAACTGGTTTAAATTTTGAACTGCTTATTTTTCTCTATGCAGCACAAGCTTTCTGCAGACCTTCAACAGAAATTTTTAGTAGATCTAATAACCATAAGAGGTGATGAGTTGTTCTGGTTAATGTACAATCACAGAAAGGCTTGGGTTGGAAGGGACCTTGAAGATCATCTAATTCCAACCCCTCTGCCATAGGCAGGGATGCCACCCAGTACATCATGTTGCTCAGGGTCCCACCCAACCTGGCCTTGAACTGTTCCAGCAATGGGCCATCAGAACAGTATCTGTGTTTACAAAAAAAACCCCCAACAAATAAGAAGACTATATACTCTATTTGCAATTAATAAAACACAGAGAAGCAGGTTAGGATACCTTTTTTTTCCCCCTCTTACACAAGATGCTTTCCTGCCATACCCAGAAATCAGTATTTTTAATATCTATGCTAGGATATCATGCTTGCTTTGATTTGGTTGGCTTGTGCTTTTGTTATTAAAAAGCATGCTTCACTGCTGGAAATGGCAACTGTATTCTATTTGCAAAATTAACTGCAATCAGACCTGACAGCAGCAAAACAGGCCATCTCATCAGCTTGACAAGAGCTTTTTTTATTCTTCCCTTGGCCCACTTCACATTTGACAAGTAACAAGACATCTATAACACAGTAACAAATGCTCCAATTTATTCACCCAACCTAAACATGTGGCCTGCAGTGGCTGCCTCTGTTAATCTTTGCCAGAAACGGCCATGCTATTCCTTTCCCATTTGTCTGTCTGCTAATTAGGCTAGAACAATGACCTATTGTAGGACTCATCCCCCAGTTTTATGTATATGCATGAGCATGCACCTGCATGTACAGACTCAGCCTCATTACAAACAACTCTGGAAACCCCTTTATTTGTGGGGAGAAAATCAGATACACTGTAAAAACAGGAAAGCTTTTAGCTCTGCTCCAAAGAACTAAACGGTAAGTGCTTTTGAGTGTGTTAGAAGTTTGACTGCAGGCAACTCTTTTACAAGCTGAGCACAGCTACCTCAGTGCTCTTGATAAACTTAAAAGATTTATCAAAAAAGCAAGGGATTTTGTTGGTTGCTGCCACACGGGGAATTACCTGGCAAAATTTCAGTGTATGGCAAAAGGGGACCAGAGTATGGTTCTGGAAGAAAACATGGAGCATATGAAAACTGGTAATGCTGTCATGCTGTTTAATGAGCTTTTCAATATTCCAAACATCTACAACATCTTGCACAAGTGTTTAGCGTTAGTCACTTTTCACACCAAAAGAAAAATGATGTAATGAAACTGAGATTTAAATCAACAGAACTCTGTAAAATCCCCTTCTTGTTCCTCAACCTCCCTAGAAAACAGAAATATTTAAGGAGTTGAAACAAACTTTAGCAATACCTAGAAATACTGGAAATTCTTTTTATCCATTCTCCTTGGTTACCTTACTAGAGCCAGTTGCAACATGAACAGCACTATGGATTCCAGTTCGGGCCTTTATTTATCTTTCATCTGAGGGGAAGACAGTTCTGCTTCTTACTGTGTGACAGTCGTGGGCTGTGAAAGGCTGGCCATGTACTCTCCAACTGCACATGCAACTTAAAACCAAGGACTGCATGCAGTGGGAGTGTGCAACCAGCAAAATAGAAACAGGAAAGGTTTCTTTGAAAGAATGTTTTGAGCAGCCACATTCAGACAGGACTTGATTTAATTGAAAGGTAAGTAGGCATGAGGAAAACTAACAATTGTGACAAAGAAAGGAAATACCAGAGCACTTACGCAACTCATAAGTTACATCATATCTGTCTGCATGTTACAGTGAAAAGCTATTGTCTACTGTTTCTTCCATTATCACCGTAGCAGACTTCTAACTTTGCCCGAACCAGAAAAAACACCTACAAATCAGAGTTTTGACACATTCACACAGCCACCAAAATGAAATCCCACAAATGGAATATTAGTTAAACTGCACAGCTGATAAGATCATTAGCACCAAGCAGCTGACTAGGACAAAAGTAATGCTTCTTCCAGAAAAAGCTGTTGCAACACAGGAATCACAGTTACCCTGTTCTGGTTTAGGACGGAGCTTCTGTGAGACAGGTTCAGTTTGTACATGCCCAGCACTACACTTGTGAGCACAAAGCTTTGTGAAGATACTACTGACAGAGGAATAGATAACTCTTAGGAAGACTCACTCAAAACAGCATTAATGTAACAGCCATAACTGCCCTGGTATTAACCAGAATGAAAGGTCAGCACAGCCATCTCGCTACTGCTGTGCCAAGCAAAGAAACTGCCCTTGCACACAGCCTTCATCCAAAGACCTCAAAGCACTTGAACAGCTGAGTCTTACCCTGCCCTGAGGTCTGTCTATGCGCTTTGTGCTTTAAAGAAAGTTGGAAATGTTAAGTGGTGAATCTGACTGTATGGATATCATACTCCCAGCTTCTAGTCTTTACTAACAAAAACATATATATATAACATTCCTTTGCACAGAATTGCTAATGACAGTTCATTGCAAGCCATAGGAAAAAGGATGGGCCAAGAAAAAGTCTGTCAGAAATCCCTACTGCTGGAAAAAGGGTGGGCTTTGAATTGTGGTGTTTCCTTGCAAAGCATGGTTTTAAAGTTTATGTGTAACTACTCTCTGCTGAAGATACACAATTCCACCGGCTCAAAGTAAGGAATTACTGACTTTAGAACTGACATCCATTTTACCACCTAGTTTCTGTTAAACTGAGTTTTGGCAGTAACACCTCAAATGCATAGAGACAATAATCAAAAATTCATTACAACTCAACAAGATACATAATTAGTATACATTTAAAAAATGAACAGAAATACAGTAGGTTTTCTACAATCCCACTTCTGTTGACTTCTAATTGCAGATGTTTCCCATTCAGCAACAGACCTTGAATATACTAAGTTTCTCTGCACTGCTCTCATCCTTTACACAAACAGAAATAAATACTTTACACCCCACAAGCACCCTCTGAGGCTGAAAACTGTAAAATGCTTTGAAATTTAAGCATTATTTATTACGTGCCAAGACTGATGGAGCCCCAGAATATTCAATTCTGAGCTGACACAATCAAGAAAAAACCAAAAGAGCAAAAAAAAACAAACAAAAAAGATACAAACAGGTGCAAATTAGGGTTTGCAAATCTAGGGAGAGTCTCAATCTGACTGTTGCTACATTGATGCAGTAAAACAGAGCTCAGGCACACAGTGTTGGAAGAGGCAGTCAAGCTACAGCAGCTCAGGTAGTTATCACTGGGTCTTGGTGACTCTGCCTGTGTACGTTCCCAGCACATAGCGAATGCAAGATAACAAAGTTTACATGTAAACCTTTTCAGTGCAGACCCAGGGTGTGGTTCTTTTGCAGCACAAAACCAGATTCAATCCAGAGACTTAACAGTGCTGAAAAGGGAGAGCGTCGCTATTTTCTTTATACACACACACCAAAAAAACCCCCCAAAACAAAAAACCCCTAACCACAAAAATAAGCTCTAACTAGACAGTGTTTCAGAGTCCTGGAAAGTAGTCATCAATTTGAAACATGCACCAACAAAGCTTGAAAAGAAAGTTTCATTCACCATAGCCCAGGAAAACCACTGACAACAGAACTAGAACTAGAAGATGATGTGGCAGACCTTCAAGAATGCTCCTCACTCCCTCCAGGTTTGCTCCTGACAGCATATTTCTAATGGCTTTTATCCAATGAAATTATAAATAAGGCCATTTCCATATGAGGCTATTTCATTTTGTCGCTACACAAAGCACTCCCTATTTAGAAGCATAAAAGTTGCTATGAATAGAAAATAGTATCATCTTTTCATATAAATCAAATAGAATCATCAACATAACACACTAAAAGCAAGAGGGAAACAGCCTCAAAACAAACAAGATCTATACATGAATGAAAGGGAAAAAAAACACTCGTGAAATGTTTGTGAAATGGAGTAAAACAAGAAGAGGCAGCCTCTAGATTTCCCAGACTCTCAGGTACTCATTACTGAACAGTTTTTACTTACAAACTTGCAGTTTCAGCAATTCCTGGATAAGCAAAGGAAGGAATACACCTTTGGGAGTGCAACAGGGAGACAGGGAGTGAAGAAAAGGTCCTCCAGCTTCTGGATAACATCTTCCTATGGTAGTCAAACACCAGGCACAAGATAGAAGATACCTAGTAAGTCAAAGCATCTTGCAACCAAAAGACCATGGTTTTCCACAGTTGCATTTCAATCACAAAGCTGTCAGTGGGGAGAGACAGGTATTCAGTCAGCTGTCAAGGTTCTAGGAAATAAGGTGAAATAGTTTTCTTTTTGCTTCTTTATCTCGTGACAAACAGAGTAGGACCTAAGTGCTGCTTCCCAATACAGCTCCAAATCAATGCTAAAATATAATCAGAGTTTATCTACTGATACACCAGGTTTCTCTCCCAGCATCTTCCAAGTGCTAGAAGACTCCAGACAGCTATTCACACAATGACAGCAGAAGCTTTATCAGGTACTTGAAAGAGCTGATTCTACAAGAGTTATCCCAAATATCTCCATGACCCTTCTCTTTATCAAAAAGGCTGTTATTCTCCAATTAGCAGTTGATCTACTTAATCAGAAATTCTGGATTAGTCTATGCTGTTCCTCTTTATTTATGAGGAAGCCATGCTAACAAAGAGACCTTCTCTGGTGGTTAAATGGCATGAGGTAAGTACTTCACAATGAAGGTATTTGTCTGCCTGCTTGTCTTGCTTGGAGGCTTAGTTGCTGTAATAACCTCAGGATTGCTCACCAAGGAACCACAGACAAAACTTTTAAAACATATGATGTGCCCCAAGAAATACACAGGAGATGAGAAGAAAGTGCCTTAGCATTTCTTCCTTCAATACTCTCCTATCTCCTGCATATAAAAACCCCACAGTATGCCCTGCAGTATTAGCCAGCAGGTTCCAAACCCACTGTTTTCTATTTTGCAATGTGCAGAATGGCAAGGCAAAATAAGACACTGGGAATAGTAGCCAACCCCGATCAACTGCCTCAGCAACAGGATCAAGGATGGAAAAGGGAAGCTAACTCTTCCAACACCTGAAGTAAGCACTTTCTTCTCCAGTTATGAAAACGTGGAGGCTTTTCTTCTGGTTTTCATTTGGGAAAACAGAATTTCCTCACTTATTTGAGAAACTGCAGCTGTCACCCCTTCCTGGCAGAAACCCTATAACTTCTAGCACCACACAGGATGAACTTACGGCCAAACTCTCCCATTTTCAAGCAAAGAACAGTTGCCTTCAACTGAAGAAATGCCTCTGATGAGTTGAGGTCAATGTGCCATGTCTCAAATGGCCGCTTACATTCTGACATAGCAGGGACAACATGATTGCAAAAAGCAGCTGGCTAGTTAAAACATATAGACTGAGCTATCTAAAAGGAACCAGATTTCTAGGAAGTACCTATCAACTGAGGTACATTTGAGGAGTGGGAGTGGAAGAGGGAAGAAATTCTCCTTCTTACTACTTTAAAACAACCAAACTCCTGCCACTGAATAAATAAAAGATTCTAAAAATGAGTAACTGTTTTAGTTTGACTCACATTGTGCTTAAAGCTCAATATACAGCAGCAGTTCTCATGCTGGCTTTAAAGAATGCTCATGCCAATGCACAGCACGAGTTTAATTTCCACATCTCAAGCAGTGTAAACCCTCCTTTTTTAAGGGTAGATCTGCTGTGGTAAAGAAGCCACAGAGATAATTGTGAATTCAAGTACCTGTCTCACTGTCAAACCTGCCAGCTACCTCAGCATTAAGGCAAGTCACTAGCAGGAGTCAATGCAATCTTGGATATTCATCTTTAACATATTAACCAGCTGAAATTTTTGCACAGTCTTTAGGAAGAGATCCCTTATAGGAGCAATTCATTACCACGCATTGCACAGATAGAATCAGCTCACAAATCTGTCCACAGTGCATGGGCATTTAGTATTTCTGATCAGTGTAATCAGAAGCTAAAGTATGATTACTATATGGTTCCTTTTGCAGCCAAATTCTTTGTCTTCAGCTTCAGGCAGAGGATCAGTTATGTTTTTATAGCCCTTCTTGGAAACAGTTTTGCTTGGTCTACTTAGAATCTCAGAATATCTCAAATTGTAAAGGATTGTTGAGTCCAACTCCCTGTTCTTTGCAGGACCACCTAAAACTAAACCCTATGACCAAGAGCATTGTCCAGACACACCCTGGCTTAGATCTATACTGAGCCAATGCCCAGTGTATTAAAGGAACACACTTCAGTTGGCACTGCCCTTATTTCCAGGCATAACTCCTTTGTGCAAGCTTCAAAATACCAAAAGCATTTCTCCAAAACGATGGCAAACTTGGATGTCACATTTGTCATCTCCTCTTTGCATGGCATGCAAATACACCTATACTTCAACCACCCGTATGCCTTCTTACCAAGAGACCTCTCACATTGCTTTCAAACACAAGAAAGGGAACAGAGCCATGACCTTTCCCAACACAAGTGGAAAGACAATAAATCAGAGCAAAATTAAATCTCTGAGAGATTCCGGTGTCACAGAAAGGCTTGGCTTGTTTTGGTTTGTGTTTTTATGTGGAAGCAAGTAAAACAAAAAAAAGATTCCTCTTAATAGGGTCTTAAATTCAGTTAGAGAGGAATTTAGATATGTAAAATGGATCAAGAATTAATGATATCCAGGCCATGTGAAATTGCTGCAATGAATTTGCATAATGAGTAAAGTAAAATTCTGTAGCATTTACTGGAATATTTTATCTATATACTGCAGCAAGCATTACACATTTAATGAGAAGCAAAACAAAATCTAAAAAATATTTTTTTTAAACTAGGGGTACACAGCTTCTAGAAGCTGCATGGATCTGGACTAATTCTGACATTGTGTAGCTCTGAGTGTCCTTGCTGAAGTTAAAAATATAAAATAAAAAAGAACATTAGATGAAGTCCCAGTTTATCCTACTTATTACAGTTTCATAGCCATAGAGCCAAGCTAGTAAAGACTTGAAAAAGCGAGGTGTGGAATATTGAAAATATTTTGAAGGTATCAACCCTGGATAATAGGTTTTAAAATGTTATCCAATTGATTTTAGTTCATATACAATTGACTAACTTGATACTATGATATCAGAAAATTATGTGCTATGAGAGTAACAACCTTTGGGAATGCAACACGGACAGGCAGAAGGAATATAGGAAGTCAGAGTGACCATTTACAGGAAATATATCCACTTAGAAAAAAGATGAGGCTTTTGACATTCCTTTAGAAGGCCTGTAGTGATAGCTGTATGCCAGCAAGACTGAATACGGCAGAAAGAAGTTATGTATTTTCCAGAAACATAGGAGAAACATGCTGCTGAACGCTGTTTACAAAAACCAGCTCAGTCTTGGAAGGATGCAGACACATAGCTGCTGTGCAAGAGACTGGGATCAGGGTTTAATCACAGTTAGCTGGCAAGATACACAAAAAACATCTAGACTTGCCTGAATGTGATTAAATTGAACCACATGGTCAAGTCACATAAGGCAGGAAAAAGCAAGGGGAGCCATCCAATATTTTGAGACTACAGCTTTGCCCAGCAAAGCGAAACAAACCTGCTCTGCGAAAGCAGAACAGGGTGCAAAGATCTGGCTCCATTTTATCTGGAAACATTCACTTTAAGTGGTACAAATTACACCAAAGGTGCACCAGAGCTGGAGTGAGAAAGAGATAAATTCATGTCATTCACTGTGCACTGTGGAAAGCGAGAAGCATGGGGTAGGTGAGTCTGCTCAAAAGAGGTGACAGGTATCACCTGAAGACTCTGCCCTGCAAGGTAAAAGTGGAGCAAACAATTTACTGTTGGAGACAAGACAGCAGCCATTAATACATTTGTCTTTCTCACAACACTTCAAACTACCACTAGCCCAACCACAGAATCCACTGAATTCTAGGAAGGGAACCCCAGGCAGAAGGAGAAGGAATGGCTTCTTGAGAGGAGACATTGCGCATGAACAGAAGACTCATGAATCAAAATTATTCTGTTCATGAAGAAAATAAATGTGATCCTTGAACAACGAAAGAAAGAAAAACTTCAGGATAGTCCTAAATCAGCAAAATTACTAAAAGAAGGTCCCCAAGCTTGTGAAACTTCCACCCTTTTGCTCTGCTTTCAACTGTCCTATTTGCTGGTAGAATTACACATCCCTTCTAAATGACTGCAACCGAAGTTTGGTTCCTTTCTCAAATATTCATGCAACAACAACTCAAGTTTGTTTCAAGCAAACAAACAAAACAAACAAACAAAAAACCAAACAAAATATAAATCAAGCAAACTACCTGGTCTAAGAACTGAAGCTCCATTTGGGGATGTGAAATTTCACTAGTCAGTTATTCTTGAAAGTTACAAGGTATTACCAGTCACTGCTGAGTAGGCCACTCTCCACAGGCACAAGTAGAGTCATCAGACTCTGACGGGCTTTACAAACTGTGACTTCATTACCTTCTCTGCCAGCAAGATTGGCTTCAGATACCTACCTGAAATCATATATTTGACACATCCAACAAGACAGGAGTGGTCCAACACAACCTCCTAAGTAATTTCAAAGACCAGAGCTTGAATGTTCACTTTGCTATGAGTTCATGGTCAGGAGCAGCTGATTTACTTTCCAAACTTATAACCCCTTTGCTTGTTGATATGGGAACTTCAAGGAAGTGCAGAATATTTTCAACCCAAAAGAGGAAAACAGACTTAGCACCACGGGTCTGCAACACAATACATTTACCTGCACAAAACAAGTATGCATTCCCAGAGAAGAACATATACTTGATGCCAGTTGCAATCTATCTATCTGATATCCATTACTGGTGATGGATATTTACTGTAATGGTAATTTTTTTTTATTTATTCTGAGCAACTGTTTAGAACCAGAGAGAAAACAAGAATGAATCAACACCAAAAGCTAAAACTACAGGAAAATGAACTATTATTTTAACACAGGCACAATGCTTATGGCTCCAGCATATCAACAGTTAGTTTAGTTAAAGTATAAAAATTCAGAGTTTCAGAGTGTCATCAGATACAGATGTAATTCAGCAAGGCAAGCACTGTCACAGTCTGTCCTTGAATGCATGTTTTTTGTTAATTACCATGGCTCTTTACCATTTACAAAGAGCTACAGAGTGGTCTCACCTGAGCATTACCAATATATGTATTCTTCAATATTCAAGAGAACTGAAATCACCTAAGAGCCCAAGGGCTTTTCTGCTCAAGAATTCTTTCCCACAGACATATACAGTAACATTGTATAATTGTATTTGCACCCATGTGGACAGGGATTTTGAGAACAGAATACTTTTTCCTTCTGCAGATAAACCCTCAGCAGCTGTTGTGTAATTCACTTAACAGCCTGAAGTCAAAGAAGCTCATATGCCCAAGTGACTCTGTACTTTTGCACCTCTGCCCAAACCAACAGGGAACAAAATGAAGAGGTGGTCAACACCCGTGGATCCGTAGCTCTCGCTACAACATCACTACAAAGGGCTCGTGTGGAGAACAAAAAGTCAGTTCCTTGCAACCAAGGAGTTAATTAGTAAGATGGGAAAGAGAAACACATGGATGTTGGCATAAGGCAGACAGGGCAACAAAAGATGTGGGGCTTGGGAAAGAAATAATCCATAAAACCGAACCAAAAAGACACATTCTTATGCAAAACCAGATTTCCTGTTCTCATCCCACTTTTTTGCCCTCCTTTGACAGAAAACCCTTGGCAGATTGTCTGGCCTGACAATGGAAAGGTGAAAGCACAGTATAAGCAGTCGGTCCTGCTTGTGCTATCTGCCAAAATGCCAAAAGCAGGCTGACCTTCATTCCCACTGCCAGAAACATGAGGTCAATATAAACGTCTAAAAAGGTTGTCCTGAGCATTCAGCGAGGCTTTTTTGAAAGCTCTGAAAGGGAAACTTTCCAAAGCTGGAAGGAGGAAAGGGAAAAGTCTCTCAGCAGCTGCAAAACTACCTTATAAGCCTTTCAATTACAGCAGGATGAGCTAATAAAGCCAGCCCTTAAACCCTGGAGATTCAATGTTTAAACTGTGCTTCTAGTTCACAAATGAAAGGCATCTATTATGCCTGCTCTAGTACACAGAGGAATCGAGCCATGTCAGAAAAATTATTATATTATTTGACTAGATTTGAAAACGCACTGGAGACAGGCAGCAGGGTCGGCAGAATGCTCTCCACAACCCTGCATCCTAGTGTTCTGTCACCATATCAGTGTTAGTTGCCTGCCTTTATAAGATGCAGCTTTAAAAGAGACTTTTGAAAGGAAAAGACCTTTCAAAGTATAGCACAAGGCTCATTCAACCTGTGGACACAAAACAGGCATCTAGTTACACTTTCCAATTAAAGCATATACTCTAGCTATCATTCTCTCAAGAGCTTTCTATTGGTAATATACAATCCTCTCCTACTTCTCAAGGACATGGACAGCACCTAGAACAGTGTTTTCTCTGTTATCTCAACAACTCAGCCACCTCTACTTTATCATAGATCTCTTCTGGACAATGAATGGGAATTGAGCAGAAGTTTGTCCACTGTCCAAATGGAAAGATGTCCTACATTAACTTACTTCTAATAAAATCCTTCAGCAAAGGGTTCCACATACTGCTTCATTCCTACCAAGAACTGGTAACACTAAATATAGACAACATTCTCCGCTCTCTACTAACAAGGGATTACTTTAGTTCATAAAAATCACACTCTTTGGTAGCTTGGTGGGAGGTTTGGATGCAAAATGGCTCTTCAGTGTATCAAGCAGCTCCTATCAACTCACTTCAAGGGTCAGTTTTGAAGCAGTGAACCCAAACCACACCAACGCTGTGACTGTACAAAAAAGCCAAGTTCTTACCTGCTTTGCACGTCCTGCCATCGTCTTCCAGCTGCACACCAGTGGGACAGGCACAGCTGTAGAAGGGGTCCCGTGGAGACAGCAGGCACAGATGGGAGCAGCCACCGTTGTTTTCTTCACATGGAGTGTGAACTTCGAAAAACAAAACAGATTTATTCTAATTTTTCTAGAAGCCCTAAAGCCCTGTTTTCTCCATGAGGAAGAAATGATAGATCCCAAATGACTGGCATAAGCTTCAGTGCTAAAAGACAGAAGAATCACAATATAAAATGCTTGATTTCCTCCCCCCTCCCCAGCACCTTAACTCTAGGGGCACCTAAATTGAGATGTACTCAACTGATGGGATGACCAGGTCTATGAAAGAAAGGAAAATAACAATTTTTACAATTTCTACATTAGAGTGGTGTTGCATGTACAGGACAGGGATGGACATATGACAACTGAACACTCCTTTCTTCTCTAGATGGGGAAAAAAATGGCAGCAAGACTTGAAACCATAATAATAAGTAATTACGGATAATATTGCTACTTATAAAAAATATTTGCAACTTTTGCAAGATTTCTGCAAAACCATAGTTTGAATAATCATCTGAAATGGTTTAATATAAAAGCACAAAATGTCTGGCTAATTTGACTTTTGTTACTTCCACTGACACTCACAGAGTAAAAAAATGGTGAGGAAGGAATCCAAGCCTGATCTTAATGAAGTCAATGGCATCTGAGCTATTTTCAGCATATGCTCTTTCCCTATGTACTGTATTTTCTTTGTGACCAACTCAGAAATGCTGTGACCCAAGGCCAGAACATTCCTGGAGCTAAGTGCAGTGACAAGAATTCAGCACAGACAAACTCTTATCTGGAGCTGTGAGATAGACCAGGGTGCTGTGCATACCCAGCAACCTCAATGAAAACTTGCACATGTTCCATCCCCAAGATGATCTCCAAACTCCATTTGCTTACTACAGGCCTGTTTACTCACATCCTATAAACTTCATTGGAATGACAAATGTTACCTTTAGGGAAGTAGATTTTACAGTTGGCATAAATAAAGAGGCCAGTCCAAATGGCAAGAGTATTTCCTCTAGACAAGAGTTGATTCTTCCCAGAGCTAATCAATCACATACATTTCTACAACACTCCTTTTAAGTCCCATTCTCACAATCCTAAAAAACCCCCAAAACCTAGACCAACTGCCACATGGAATCACATGCATATACAAAATATATGCAGCTCTACTCAATTCCCAAACTCTACATGTGCCTTCCTTTGAAGTAGCACCACAGAATATAAAGAAAGATAGAGGCATATATGTGTTCATATAAAAACTCAAAACTAAATCCCTTCCATACTAAGACATTTACAAACGGTGAGTTGGTACCATTCTTGTTCAGTTATTCCAAACCAAAAGAAGTTACTGAAGTACTGCACTGGATTTTGGATTCTGCTAACAACTGGAACAGTGGGTGAGCTCACACCAATTCAGGCCAGCATATTCAAAGGAAGGGACAGGATTCAAGCCCTTCTACCGTTAGCAACCAATCCCCTTGACAAGTGTGCAAAACCTTGAAACTCCATGCTAACCACTTTTCCAACCAAGATTTTCCCTGACAGGTAAGTAAGGGTCATGCAGAGGGTTTCAGGGAGAGCAGGACGTACAGTAGGGCTGCCGGTCCGGGCTCAGGACCTGGATGTCCATGGGCGAGTACAGGGCAGACAAGATCTCCCTCCTCTTCTCTCCCGTCCGTTTGTTACAGGCATGGATGGAGCGCGTCTGCCAGTCCGTCCAGTACAGAGTGTCCCCAGACAGCGTCAGGGCAAAGGGGTGGGTAAGGCTGCCTTCAACGACTTTTTGCCTTTTCGGGAGAAAGAGTAAGGATTAAAAATGGATTGCTCCTGCTTGTTACCACACATTAAAAAAATCTGGCTTTGTAAAAACTCATATAGAGACTGTCATCTTTCAACAAATTCATTTTACCAAGACATTCACCTGGTGATAAGTGACAATCTGACTGAAAAATGTAAAGTAAAGTTTTACCCTTTCATAGCAATAAGGACACAAATGTATTGGGTTTCAGAGCATCAAAGTATCTGATTCAGACTCCACACTGACCCCTGAAGTTCCTTAACTTTAGGAGCTGTGCAAATACCCAAACACGAGTGACTTTTCAAGGAAACTTAGGTCCAAAGAGTGCTCCTCTGATTAAAGTAGCATACGACACCTTTGCCCAGAACTTCAGTTGCACTCAGTCTTTTCTTCTAGCAGAAAAAGGAAGAAATGCCCTATGAGTCTCATTAAATGACCCCTCTTAACTTTGTCTGCAGCGGAATCAAGCATTTTTCAGATTAATTTTTAATGTAGAGCAAAGGTCAGCTATACTTTCTCTAAAACAAAATGTTTATAATTAATACAAATCAGAAACATTACAGATGTTTTTTCAACAACATTCAGTCACACTTCCAGGAATTAGCTGAACTGAAAGCCACAAAACACATGACATTTCTAACATGTTTTCAAAGGATCCGGAAATTTATACCTGTTTCAATAAACGTATATAATTTAGATTCAGTAGTTTTGAAGAAATTCATTAAGCCAGAGAAAAGATACTTGACAATTCTTAAATCAAAATGCTAGGTGCTGAAGTTTTCACAAAATTATGCATTTCATGTATACACAAAGGTATGCACACACCTTTCAAACCAGTGTTATGACACAGCAAACCATTATTCAAAATTTTTCATCATACAACTTCGAGAAAGCTGAAGTCACAGTGTCATCCTGAAGGAAAATGAGGAACATAATTTTCTTATACCTATATTCAATCTACATTACATGTTTTTTCCCATTGAAGATATTTAAGGAAAAACAAAAACCAGCTAACATTTGGCAGGGAAAAGACTCTGTCTTATTTTCAGCAGCACAGGTACTTATTTGCATTTTCCAGGGTGGGACGGAATGAAAAAGTACCCCCAAAATTCTCGATATATATTCAGACATGCACAAGTTTAAAACAGACTGACATATGCAAACAAGTACTGGCAAATACATGTACAAAGCAGTTAGTGTGGAAAAGAGAAAACAAAATTATTAATAATCTCTCTTCTAGAGATAAAATTGAAACTGTTCTAAAAATTCTGTCTAATTACCACTACTTCTCTTACCATAAAACACAACAAAATAAATAAAATACTAATTTCACTTTCCACTCTCACCATTGCTCTTTCCTCTTTACTAATAACAGCGGTGGATGTATCCTAATATTGTAACAGCTGTTTTCCACTATATATTGCCCCTATTTCCATCATTCTTAGATATCAAGTCTCCCTTTCTCCTGTAATTACATCCCTTGAAATAGTTCCAGAAAATGTGGCTGCAAATTGAAGCTTGCTAAGAGGCAGATTGCTCCAGTAACATTAATCCACCACACAGAATGCAAATTTCCTTTTTTATTTGAATTTTGAGGTAATCCTGAATGGATTCTGGGATGGGAAGGGTGGAAGCATTTGAAACATCACAGATTTGTTTATTGTCATGTGTGAGCGAAACTTGTTTGCTCCATGTTTAAGGATCAGAAACACCTTTTAAGTTACCATCTAGTCTGGACTCTTACTGAAGTCCACCTCAACACCAGACGCTAGGAGTCTCAACTTCACAGATTTCTGTTTCAACATTGATCAGTGGAATGGAAAAGGGAATAAATAAAAAACTCCTTCATTTAAAAGGAGTTATGATTAAGATCAATTTTCACAGCATTTTATGAATATGCTTAACACTTTAGGAGTTATTATATTGGACAATACCTAAAAGTTCACGAGCAGTTAGACATCAGGAACTTCCAGAATGCACCCTGTACAGGAATATTCTGACCTCAAGCATGCATTTACATGCTCTAGCAGCTGAGTAAAATATGCAAGAGTGAGCCAGTTTTTTCTTAATGCAAAATACATTCTTTTTTCCTAAAATACTATTTGGTTTATGATTCAATGGGAATCTGTTTGGGAGGTGGGGCACTGATGTATCACAAAGTAATTTGGACAGATTGCTGGAATCAGTGTATTCAAAGGCTTGCTTCCTTTCAGGTGGCCCTTCTCTACCTTAAAATGAGCAGAATACATTTTACTTGCCAATTACAACTTCAAGGTTTACACATATATGTAAGTAAAGTCTGTACAATTTGTACGTGCATGAAAACTGCAGAAACAGCCTGGAAACCTCACATTCTGCCACTCTCCCCCAGACCAGACAAACACATTCATGTTATATTATACGAAAATCTTTCTTTCTCTCTACAAACCTGCAGCCAGACTTTGAGCTACCACTGCCTGCCACAAAGGCCTCTTCCCTTGTCTGTACTTTGGGCTGTCAGTCAATACTTGTCACTTACTACAATGCCACCATTATCCAGCTCTTACACAGTGCTCTCAAAGGGACTTCAGAGTGTTTTATAAAGCACGTCAATATTGCTATTGCTCTTTTATGACTGTGAAAATCAGGCATAGAATGCATCTGAGTAAAACAAAATAAATTGAAAAACACCATGGAAAATTTTTTTTGGAGAACGCATATTATTCTATTACACAGAAATGCATAAAATAGAACTCCTCCAACTTTTCACCAAGGCAAAACAATTTTATGGACACAGGCATTTAAAATGTTATGAAATCATGAAAATGTCATTTAAAACTACCTGAAGACCAAAGCCAGGCAACTATGCAGAGATTACTTTGGCAGGACATGTTACTGCATATGACATTCATCTTTCAGGACTAACACAACCTGCCCATTGAACACTGCACAAAATTGAAGATGCAGTCTCAAATGCCTAAGTCTGCCCTGCCTGAAGCGTCACTTCTCCACGTCTATAAAAGCCAAAACTCAACAGCACACTTGGACAGGAGCCACCAAACAAAACTTCCATACTGTGCTTTCCAGCAAGCTTTAGGAAAATCTGCTTCCTAACTGCTTGTTGTCAAACAACCTGAATTTTGTTAATTAATAGGCATGACAAGAAGGACATTTTTGGATGGGGCCACGGACAAGTGTGTCTCAATGTGTATTTCCTGTTGATAAAAAACATTAACAATACTGTAAAGTCCCAGTCCCTAGTTAGATGTTATATTGCCTAGGGTCAAAAATAAGCATCTCCAACTATTTTCAAGACAAGTAAGAGCCTAAAAATGAAAAATCCTGCTGTACTAGAAGGCTGTGAACAGTCTATAGTGAAATACTGATACAAATAGTCTTAGTTTTAAAACCAGTTTTATAGTATGTGAGGCTATTTTTTGCAAGGTTATTAAGAACTGCGTTTAAAAAAAAGTATAAGGTATTTGCCTTATTCTGGAGTACTGGATAAAAAAGTCTCATTTCAAAATGAACACAGGAAGTGAGAAATAACTTACACTGTACTAGAGACTAAAGGAAACTTACCTAAAGGAACCATCCAGATTTGCCCTATGAATGAAACTCAGCTTTGCGTCAGCCCAGTAAAGTTTCTGCTCGTCAAGATCTATCGTGAGTCCATTTGGCCAATAAATATCGGAATCGACAATTATCTTCCGCATGCTGCTGTCCATTCCTGCCCGTTCTATCCGGGGTGTTTCACCCCAGTCAGTCCAGTACATGTACCTGAAAGAGACACGCACAAATTAAGCCACAAGACCTGCTGGGATAGCAGCTCTCCGCAAAGCCTGTCATGGTACATACACACAGCAGGATATAGACACTGATGTTTACTCCCCAGACTTTAACACACTTATTAAAGTAAATCAAACCCCAGGCCCACAGGGCACAAAAGAAGTCCTTCATTAAATCATCTCACAAGCTTTGCCTCTGCATAATGTATTTACCATTCTCTTCCAAT
This sequence comes from Pomatostomus ruficeps, assembly GCA_013400735.1. NCBI lineage: Eukaryota > Metazoa > Chordata > Aves > Passeriformes > Timaliidae > Pomatostomus > Pomatostomus ruficeps. The sequence continues at coordinate 102,101 of VYZT01040076.1, forward strand.
GCTGGGCAGTACCTGATTGTCATAAGCATTTACAACTGAGTATCATCCTCGTGTGGCCAGTTATTACAAGTTTATATCCTAAATCACATTCTGAAGCACCTAATTACCTATCCAAGCAGGCAATGACCACAGCTTAACCTCCTTTTGCAAACGTA
>VYZT01040078.1:6197-136378 GCA_013400735.1 Pomatostomus ruficeps
TGTGTGTGTGTGTGTGTGTGTCTTGACAGCAGACTTCTTTGTTGCAGACTAAATTGGGGGCTATCACCACGTGGATGTCTGTGAGCCTAAGATTTCCATATTGCTTGCTCCCAAACACAGTAACAGTAAAATTATTGCTGACTTCTCTCCCCAAGGCATTTCCTTCTCTATCCCCACATTTTAATCCAGAGCACAACCACTGTCAAGAGATAGTGAGTGGGGCCCCACACACACACTCGCTCCTTGGTCTCTGTGAGAATCATTTTCGAGCGTAGAAAGACTTTGTTCTGCTGTCAGCTGAGAGGCAGCTTTTCACCAATCCAGCAAGCAGAGTTTCCTTCCAGCAGGCTCCTTCTGAAGTTATACCTAACTCTTCACTCCATGATGAGAAACTCACAGTCAGCCCATTCAATATAATGGCAAACAGGCAGCTCTTCACCTTATAATAGCATATGAATAAAATTCTTCCAGTTTTCTGGAGCATTGGTTTTTAGAGCAAAACTTTTGCTCTCAAATCTTTTTGTTCTAGTCTCCTGCTCTGCTGTAGTCTCATTTGAGAAGTCTGGAACTGCATTTCAGCTACAAAATATGCTAAAAATCTTCTAAATCACAGAAATGCTGATTGCAATGCACATCTGGAGATCTCTAGTCTCCATCATCCTACTCAGCTGGACTACCATCCACAAGAGACCAGGTTTGTGGCTTTTTGTAGCTGAGATATGCAAACTTTTAAACATGGAGATTGAACATTTCTGGTGAGCTCTTCCACTGCTGTGCCTCCTGCTGAAATCTTTTCTTAATGTTCAGACTGAAACACCAAACCTCATTTTGTGGTCCTAGCCCTTCCTATAGTGCCTGGCACTACCAAGAAGGATTTGGGTCTTCTGTCTTTGTAGCTGCCCATCAAGTCCTTTTAGTCACAAGTTTGTTCCTTAGCCTTGTCTCCAGGAAGACAGGACAGACCCAACTCCCTTGTGAGCGTGAGCTCCCAAGCTCGTGCCGTTTTGCTAGTCCTCCATTACACCTGCTGCAGTTTCTTCCTACCCTTCTTCAGCTGGAGCCCAAACCAGACACAGAAAGCATAGATGGGATTCATGAGAGCCCAGCACTCTGTTCACTGCCAGCCATCAGCCAGACATCAAGTCTCTGACTTCTCCCCATTTCTTCGTGAAACCAAGGGGCACCTAAAAATCTGCAGGCATCACAGCCTCGAGTACCAGTGTTCCTGAGGCAATTCATGCTGCATTTTCAGCTGTGCCCAGAAGTTTCTCAGTTTTAACAGATCTGAGCAGTTCAACATTCATCTTAGACATGACTCCTGTTGGTACCCACAAATGAGGCATCTGTCTTGCATGCAGGGGAGCCTAAGCCTGTGATTGAGAAGCAAAAGACCAGATGATTCACAGAAAGACAGCAAATAACCAGCAGAGTCTACTGTGACAACTCACTGCCAGTCTCCTGTCAGTGACCCTACAGATCTTCTCTTTTCCAGGATATTGGCTGCCTGTGACATTTTTTCTTCATCCAACATTCAAATTAGAATGATCAGAGGCTGACCCGCAGAGTCTAGTTCATCATGAATTTTGTCTTACTGATTGCATAAATAATCACAGGCACGAAAGTGCCTTTTACATCAATACACAATTGCTTAAGCTTTTGTAAGAACATAAGGAGAAGTACGTTGAGTGGTAAAGCCATGCTTGAATTGTCTTATTTGTCTTGTAAGTCTAAAGGCCTGTCATCTGCAAAGTGGCAAAGCTGTCTGTTTAACCTAGACTCATCTCCATTTTCTAACCTATTAATGTATTTGGAGTGCATGGGTAAACAACAGTACTTAACAGTGATGTTCTTTGGGAGACTCTTTTCTCTGGGTTCTGAGAGATTCTGTATATTTTGCACCTTTTTTTTTTTCTTTTGAGGGATTAATGGCAGAATCATGGGTAAATTCAAGGGATTAGGATGGGATTCTTTCTTAAACAAAATAAATGTGCAAAAGCAAAGGAATAGGCAACCTGCTATGCAAATCAAAACTGTGAGGTTAAGTAGAAAATAGACATGAAATTGCCTGGAGGAATATGATGAAGAGAGGCACAGATCTGTGAAAACATGACAAGGATAATGTTATCAGCTTCCTGCATTCAACAAAATATGGAGAGGTCAGACTGGTAGAAAAATCAGCCTTTTGGGTGACCCACCTCATCTCTGGGCTTCAAGGAAAGATGGGCAAATGCAGCACAGAGGTTGCTTCATCTCAGTTAGTGAAATTTCTGAATAAATTCTCTCCATTTCATCCGAGTGACGTGTCTTTCCAACAGATGATTGAAGGTCATAGGAAGGAAGATTGGAGACTCTGGTTATGCAGTTGGGGTAGCAAATAGAGAAAATGAGTCACAAGCTCTAATATTAAACATAGATGTCTTTCCATTTCCCAGAAAGCGGTCTTTATATGTAGACCCTGCAGCCACTCAGCCAGCTGGCACAGGAGTCTGAGATACCTTCTGAGCATTCTTTCATGTCACTGTGGCAGAATTTTCCTCTGTTCCCTTCTCTTCTGGCACAGATATGGAGCCTGCTTGTGGCTGGCCAGTTTCTTCAAGCTTCAGATCTGTGTTCAGCATCACAGCTGGGCCCTGCTGCTACCAGAGCTAATTAGAGTCCTGCAGGTCACTGCCTTCATGAAGATGTTTTTGTTGTTCTGTACCAAGTGCCCCATTCCCTGGCTACTGGCACTTATCCTGCTTTCAGCACCGAGCCCTAAAGCTCTGAGACACCAGTAAAGACAGACTCTTGGTACAATAATTAGGCTGAAACACAGAAGAAAAGCAATCAATTTTCTCCTGTCACAGCTAGCATCACTTCTTAGGTCCTGTCCCCCACTGCCCTCCAGATTGTTGTGTGGTTTGTGGAATGGCAGCATGCTCTAATTAAGGCATTTGGGTCTAGTTTGTTGCATGCATGCTAGATAGGGAGCTGTGCTGGAAGGCTTGTGGGGTGGATCGCACAGAGGAATGACACTTGTTCACCTCCAAGGGAGAAGTTTCACAGGCAGAGAGGGCAAGCTCACAGCTCACTTCTCTGGGGTACAGCCCCTGTCCCTGCACATCCCCCTGCTGCTGGCAGTGCTGGCCCATCCTGTCCCTCACATTGGCTCAGGTAGGACACTAAACTTCCATTTCTACTTTTCTTCCTGCATGTTAATGGTTTTTTCTCTATACAGAGAAAACCAGTGATATAGACTGGTTGCTACAAGTTCCAAAGACCAGAGTGAATGCAAGGGAAGCAGTTAGACCGCAGGATCTGTAGGGAGGACATAACATTTTTGCAGACTGTGAACTGAAGGCTGAGCTGCCTCACAAAACCTTATTCTAAATACACGGGCTGTGACTCACTGGGGGATAACAAATGAAAACAGACTCTGGTCTTAATCTCTTCTTGGGAATATTTAGCCCTAAAAACATACATGTACTAAGCAAAGATCAGCCCAAAAGAGAGATTTTTTTTACCTCTGCATAAAGTATTTGAGGCATTCTCTTAAGGGTGCTACACTTATATGCCTTAACTCATGTCAAGAAAATCATAGAATCATCATAGACTCATAGGATGGTCTGGGTTGGGAGGGACCTTAAATACCATCTACTTCTAACCCCCTGTCATGGGCTGGGACACCTTTCACAAGACCTGGTTTCCCAGAGCTTCATCCAACGTGGCCTGAAACACTTCCAAGGATGGGAAATGAACACTGACTTTTGCATCCTGAGCACAGGTAACATCAGTAACAGACTAGCAAGGAAAGAGCAGCTCTTTATTTCTTGTGTAAACGGTGGAGCCTTTAGACACGCAGTGAATGCCTAGAGAGGAAATGCTGTGGCAATGGTAAACCAAGAGACACTTCCTTATGCAGGTGTGTGGATCAGTCTGATGACACCTGTCTGGTTAGGCATGGAACAAATCACATCCTCAAAGAAGCAAAAGTGAAACACTGTTTTACTGATCAGCTTCAGTGATAGTTGCCAAGGGTTATATCCATGTAGCATCCAGGATTAGGCCCTTTGTGCTTAATTTCCAGGCAAGGTAAAAACCTTTCTGAATAATGAAAATATGTGAATATGGATTGCATACTGTGCTGAAGCCCCTGAAACTTGATTCATAGGGGCGCTGGGGGTGTCTAACTGCTGCTCTATGTGCTAACTTCCAAACCAGGCATCTTCCAGACCTCCTTGGTACCTAAATTATATAGATGCCGTGGCTCTCCTCCTGTACAGAAATCCCTGTGGCACCTGAATTTCAACTACTGCTGCTCCCTATCTCAGGCTCACAAATCAAACATTTCCCTGCTTGCTGTGCTCATGGGACCTGAGCTATTCCATGCTGCAATAAAAACATACATATTCATTAAGTCACAGGGAACAAGAAGCTGTAAAGAGTTGATTCTGCAGCCTTGAGGGTTGGATCCTTACCTGCACTGGAGGAGAGGCAGGGCTGGCTGCCCTAGTCTGTGCATACTGAATTGCAAATGCAAAGGAAAGGGCTTCTATTAAATTGGGAATAATTTATGGGATTGACCGAGACAGCTACATTCTATCTCAGTCAGTACCCACTGGCAGAAAGTTTCCATAAAGAGGGGAGATCTGGCTGTGAGTTTCTGTCCCAAAGCAGACAAAGCAGGGGTTTGGTCTCAGGGATTCCCAAAAGAACTGGGGTTTGGGTGTGTAGCAGGGAGGAGTGTTCAGCTGCAGTCTGTGAGAAGATGCAGGGACATGGAGGGAAAGGATGACTTCAGGATCTGCTGTTCTGGGAAAGAGAGAAAAATTGTCAGTGAAACAGATGTCAAGTTGCAGGTGAAAGTCTATCTGTGCAAGCCCATGCCATGGCACCTGGCAAAACTGAGCAGTGGAAACTTTTGTATTTAGGGAATTAATAATTTCCTGTTTAAATAAATTTTGTTAAAAAGAAGAGGAAAGAGTTTAAAAATTTACACTTGGACTTAGAGCATAAAATGGCTGTTACTATCCTGAGCTGTCCTTGTAAATCGGCCCCAAGGCTGTTACTCCTTTTTTTAAGTTAGTATTTTTAACAACTTGTTCTTTCTCTACCAAATTTTCTAAAAATAGCAAGATTAATAATATGGGTGGAAAAACCACAAAATCCAAAGACCCTAGGGGGCAGAGCCAAGAGCACACAAATGATCACTCTCTCCCCTGACTGCATGGCAGGCAGTTATCAATGTCAGTCTAATTCCCCGTCTCCACTCTTGTGATATCAGCGAAACAAAAGGGGCCAAGCAAATCCCTGGTGTCACTCCAAGGAAGTTGCTTGAGCTACCTCAGGCCTGGTTTGCCCAGCACATTCAGCAGAGTGATGTATGCTAATGTGCAGGCATCTCCCCGGGTGGATCTGCAGCTGGCCTCTGCTCCACACCAAGTGTCTGTCCGTCACTTCATTTTCCTACTTGTATTTTGGATTCCTATGAAATATATTCTTGCCTCTTTTGTTTAACCTTTGTCTTCCAGTTTTTGTCTGCCTTGTGAGTTCTGCCTAATTAGGAGCCTTTCAAATTCCCTTGTGGCCTCGAGTTTTCTCATGCAGAATTTGGAATTAGTGCATTATTTTGTGGCTAGTTTTCAGGGCCAGGTTCATGCTTCTAAAGTGCTAAAATAACAATTAACAATACTTTGCACTTCCATACAAGTTTTTTTTCCTCTGGGGATCTGAAAGCACTTTATAAGCAGCAATTAATTAAGATTCAACATTATGAGGGGAGGAATGTATAGGGACATATTTCTTTTCTGCTGTAGGAATGCAGCCATCTCTGGGGTAAATAGTAATAACTAGTTTAAGACAGTTACTACAACATATTCAATACCAGACAGCAGTTTTTAGACTGTAAAGTAAAAAACCAATATAATACCCAGATGAAGGTGCAAAAGAGATTTATAGAATCAGAATGAAATTACAGAAGTTAATTTTGACTACAATGCCAAGGTCAGCCCTCGTCTCATCCATGGCCAGCAATGCTGCTTCCTGTCCTGCATAGAAGCAACCAGCCCTGATAACTGACTCAAACTGGACCTTACAGCTTCCACACATGGTGCTGGGACTCAGCTTTGGTCCTAAATCCAGAGGAAATAGTGCCACCTACTGAACCAGCACCCCACCGAGGACCGGTGCTCAGGGTGAATTCCTGTAATGAGTGATACTCACACCCAGTATGTAAGATCCAGCATGTTTTCTAAGTCATGTACATACAATACATATACAGAGAGACAGACAGACAGCAGAAGAGTCAATATGCCAGAAAAGATACAAACTTGGGCTTGTGTGATTATGCCACCTTTTTATTACAGCGAGGAGAACAGACCTGAGCATGGACTGAAGCACCAGCTGGGAGCTGAGTGTTCTGAGGCCCCACAGTAACTAGCAGTCATGTCTTGCCTTTGCTCCCATAGCCTTCAGCATTTTAATGAAGGAAAGAGTGTTTATTATTTTCAACACTCCTCCTCCCTACAAGGATAGTATTAATGATGTAAGGAAGTAAACAACTCACTGAGCCACAAAGCTCTAACAGTTATTAATTTCTGAGGAACTATCCTCACACCAATCTAGGAACTGGAGCATTGAAGAACGGTGTGAATAAATATGAACACAGACACACGCTGGTTTACAAATATCAGACACTGGTCCAGTTTGTCAAAACTGCTCCTTTTCAACAGTCTCATGTTTGGATGCTGACAGCTAAATCCACACAGGTTTAAGCCTGAATTTTGCCCACACTCTTTGCTGCAGTGGCTGGGGCTACTGATCCTAAAGCAACCCAAGCACAGACCAACAAGCACCTGCACCCTCCCTCAGCTTCCAGATGAGCCAGGATTTCTTCTGATACCATCAGACATTTCCCTGTTGCTGTTGTGGCTGCGGGATGCTGGGGCAGATCTGCTGGCAGAGTTCAGCATGACTGGATAAAAACCAGGAGAAAGCCATGGCAAAACTTGTGCATGCCTGATGACTGACCACACATGGTTCCCTCCTGCTTGCTGGCTCTTCCATGTGACTCAGCTTGGCTGTACCATGGCTTGGCTTGAAACGAAGAGTTGGTGATTGCAGTCATCCAGGATACAGCAAATTGAGGCACTGGAGATCTGGGAAATGGGAGAACATTTCTGCTTCCATCAGAGAAAAACTGAGAGTTAGATATTCCCCATCCTAAATCAGTGCTCTAAGTGCTGCCACGTAGTTCACAACATAACAAATGGCACCATTCAGTACCAGAATCCTGCCTTTATAGGAAGGGGTGATGGAGCAGATTTGAAAGGCATGAAGACAGGTAATAGTTCCAGTGAATCCCCTCTCCTTTCCTCACACATCACAAATACAGGAGACAGGAGCAGCCTCTGGAAGTCTTTATCCTTGCTTATGCCTTTGCATTGACAGGCAAAAAGATTTAGGTAGCTGCATCTATCTCTTTTTCCTTCTGCCCAGGCCCCTAAAATTTCAACCATACATGCAAACTAGACCAGTTGGATTCAGGCCACTTTCACAGATCCATAGAATCATAGAATAGTCTGGGTTAGAAGGGACCTTTAAAGTTCATCTAGTCCAACCCCCTTGGAATGAGAAGGGACATCTTCCACTAAATCAGGTTGCTCAGACTCCCATCAACTCATTTCCAGGGATGGGGGCTCCACCACTTCTCCAGGCAGCAGTGCTCATTACCCCTTTGTGGTACCTCATCAGGGGTTTTTGTGCAGTGCCAGAAGGTCTAGACCTCAGAGAACTCTGCAAAACCCAGGCAAAATCTGCAATTCAGGATCAGCTCTCAGCAGAGTTTAAGAGTGCAAAGTCAGCTCAAAGCTGATACTGACTACAGGTAAAATTAAATTCTGCAAAAACAAAGAAAATATTTAGAGGAAAACTGTAGAAAAAGCTAGGAGACACCAGCTGGGGAGAAACTGCTTTCCTAAGTTGTCTTTGGGCTAGTGGACCATCTGTCTGAACACTTTGTGAGTAGGAACAAGAGATGCTGGATCAGGTGAGGGGGAAGGGACTAGCCTGGAAAGGATAACTAGACTTGCTTCTTTAGTTATTGCTGAGGATGAAAAACAGATTAGTAATCATTGTGTCCTGCAGTATCTGCCAGCAGCTGTGCAGATAGAGACTGACCAGGTGGGGACTGGGGACCAGGGGCTGGGGAGAGCTTTGCCATGTGCCTTGTCCAAGCAAGGCAGCCTGCCAGCCACTGCTGCCACAGGGAACCACCAACTCTGCCTGTCTGCAAAGGCGCCGCTGGAGGAATGAAGACAGAGGGTTAAGTTTCAATCTTGGAGCAGGTTTTTTCCCCAAAGCTCTGTGCTAGTGCAGGGACTCGTCTTGCTGGAGTCTTTTAGAGCTATAGGACCCTCTGCTGCACACCATGTCAGATCTCTCTTCTTTTCAACCACCCCTGTCTGAGGTTGCTTATCAACCTGTTGGGAAGAGAATTGAATTTTTTTGAAAGGAAATAGTTTCATTTTCTTAGCTATGAATCCACATTTGATTGCAAGCTGCTTGTAACATGGTACTGAGCACAGAGACCCTAACCCTCACCAAAGCCCTTGGGTGTGCCTTCACTACAGGAACAAACAAAAAAAGTGATTGCATTAGTTATCCATTCATCAAACCTGGGTGCCACCTAAGGATGCTGCTTCTTGCTGTCCCTCTGCAGAGCACTATCCTTAAAAATAAAAATAATTTCAAATAATCATTTTAATTTCAGGTTGCTCAAAGCCAGGCACTTGTAAGGGCAGGCTGTCAACTTTCCTGCAACAATTAATGTATTGATAAAGCTTCTGGAGTAGTGACATTAACAGCATTATCTTACAAAGATACCTGCAGGTAATATCAACACAATTACTATTGAATCTGAAGTGGGGGAACTGGTAAGCCTGCCTTAACAGAATTACCAAGATACATTGAATTATTTCTACCAATATGGAAACTTATATAAGAGCAGAGCACTGAGTGAGATGTATTTGTCTTTGTTGAGCAAAGCTGAAGCACAGATGTTCCCCAGGCCTTTCTGGCCCACATTGGTGATATATTGAGAGCTCTGGATGTTTCAAGTAAATACATCTTTAGCCACAGTCCCTCTGCTGTCCCTACTGATTTTGATTAAAGGAACAGACCCTTAAAGCAAAGGGTTATCCAGCTACAGAAAGGTGATTTTTATCTGTAACACCACAGCCAGGGAGGAGGCTCAGCCCCAAGGTGGGATGTCGGAAGAAGGTGCTCTCACCAAGGTATGGATTGGCACAAGGCATTCATCCACTTTCACTCCTGCAGCAAAACCCAGTGGCCAAACCAGTGCTTAACAACCTTTGGACTTACTCCAGCCAGTACAGAGATGTTAGCTTCAGGGTGAGGAGAGTGGGGAATGTGATCAGACAGGAACAGTCACAGGGCACCTCAGTGTAAACAAAAGCAAAGGATGCCGGATGAGAGAAGGCTGGGATGTGTCCATCTTAGTCCTGTGTAGCAAATGCCTCTACTCTCGAAATTTGAGCATGCCCTTTAAACAGAACTTATAAAATCTGAATGTGCCCTAGTCATGATCTGTCACTTTTTCACTTAATGCATGTATGTATGTATGTACAAATACATAATTTTAATATATAATAAGTGACCCATTAAAGAAATAAAGGAGCAAACACCACACAGGGTGAGCAATCCTACTCAGAGACATTGCTTTCCCTGTTTCACTTGCATTGGTGGGTTGCTACATTGTGCAGAGATATCTTCTCACTGTTTCCACTTAATTATCCTTAATTCTATTAAACAGACAAACATCAACTGCAAATAATACATGCTTAATTATGCAGTGTTGGTGGTTGATACTGTATTATCACCAGCTTTTCTTTTAATATTTTGGCAACACACAAATGAAGCTGCTACAATATGCTTAAATAGCTTCTATCAGAGTAATGGTCATGAATCCACTGCATGCACAGTAACCTCACCTCTGCCCACAGAAGGCCAGCAGGGATGGTGAAAGGGAGCAGTTCCCATCCCAAATGAGCTTCCAGATGCCCTTGCTTGATATGGATCTGATGGCAGCAGGCTAGCAAATGGTTGCCAGGTGACCCTGGAGAGAGGCAGGAAATGCCACCATGCAACACAAAACAATCATTTTCAAAATAAAGCAAAAATTCTCTGGGTTTTGTCATCATTATGATTTGTAATCGCTTCTGAGGATGGAGAAGGTTTGTCAGACAGATGGGACCAGAATATATAATGAAGGACACAGTACATTGCACAGAAACCAGAGGTAGCTGAGAGCAATAGGGCCCCAGGACTGTCACTATTGCATTAGGGACAAACAAAACCACGGGGACGCCAGTAAAAGATCCATCTATTTTCACAAGGACATTGCAAAGATGCCATATGACAGACAGCATTTTAAATCACTAAATAATAATCTGGTACAGACACTTTTTACCTGTCATGGCAGATTTGGTCTGGCCCTCCAAGCGTCTAGGGTCTTCTTGGGTTTGGCTCTGTGTGTCATATTTGCCACAGAATCTGTAATTAAAACCAGAATAACTTGTTTTCTATGTTGAATATTTCCAGGAACAGATCTGGGTGTAAAAATCTCAGTGAAATGGGATTTGTTTAGCTAGATGCTTTACTTTGCTTTATTGTCTTTATTGTCTTTTCCATCTATGTACTGTCCATGCAGAAGTGCTACATTTTCCTGCTGTTACATGACAGCTTAAATAGATCCATGAGCCATGTCCCCATTTCAGAGGGCACAAAACACCTGAGGGATGGCCCTGTGCCAGCATCCAGGTAATGAGAAGAGCTGAACCAGCTCCTAAACTGGATGGCAGTGGGCCCAAAGGAGGGTTTGGAAGTAGCTAGATAGAACAGTCCTTTTATAGTGAATTGGTCAAACTGTTTCAAGTACATCCATCCTCTTGCTAATTTACAGGAGTCCTGCTTGGAGACATTGCATTTGCTCGGAATGAGACTCTGAAGAGGATTTGGCCCTTGACCCGTTAAGTATACACCATTCCAAAATAACAACCATGTGCAGCTCTCCTTCCAGAGCCCTCCTAAACACTTGGAATGGGTTGGGTGAAATAGGTCTCAAGCCAGTGCTGGCCCTGCTTGAAATGGGAGTTTGGCCCGGGTGGTCTCCCAAGGCCCTTTTGGTGTGAACGGTGCTGGAGTGGTGCAGTGATGAGGAGGAAACCTGGGCACTGTGAGGCCCCTTCAGAACTCTTGAAGCACCCTAAAGCTCATACTGGCAAAAGTGCAAGGAGCAGAGATTCCTTTCTTGGCTGACCGAATCAGTAAAGAGCTTGAAACACCTTCAGGGTGCAGAAGCAGCTCCTGCATTCACATGGCGGAATCACACAGGCCGGAGACAGCCTTCCGCCAACGTGGGGCTGGCACAAAAGCTGAATAATGAAGAGATGTTTACGCTGCTGCTGCTGCTGCTGCTGCTGCTGCTGCTGCTGCCTTTACTCCGGGACTCATTTTATTCTTGCAGGCTCTCAGACAGTCACCATTCATGCACAGGTGCAACCATAAAGGGGCCAAATGTGGAAGGCAGGGTGTGACTAAGCCCAAAAATGAGCGACACAAATGCATTATTCATGCAGAAAGCTTACAATGCTCCACAATTCCTTTCTTCAGAGCAGATCACTCCACTATCAACGTCAGCTACACGATTCTTCATTTCTGACACCTGCCTTTGTTCCTTTTCTACCTCAGAAGCGAGGTGACCTGGGTGTTTGCCTGAAATGGTTGCTCAGGACAAATTCTCCAGCAATGCTGGGTAACAGTCTGGGACTTCTAGGGGGTAGATGTGACACAAGTGGCAACAGGGTCCTGTCCTCTTATGCCATCTGCCCCTCTGAGCACAGGAGTCTGTGCAGTGTCAGGAACTTTGCTAGAGAAATGCATTAGAGGAAAAGATGGGTATAAAAAGAGAGAGGAAGAGGAGACCAGAGAAAGCAAAAAGGGAAGGTGAGGATGGGAAGAGAGAGAAACTTCCAATCAACCCAAAAAAAGAGATGGAAACTTGACTATGTTGTTGAAAATAATAGGGGTTTTAACAGTTAAAAGGTTTTCAAAGGTCATTATGCATTTAGCAGCAAAAGAGCAATATGAATTTCTAAGCAGCAACATCTGGAAGATCAAAAGAAATCATACTTCAATCAACATGAAAATCTCTGCTCATTACACACAATCATATTTAGTTATTAATAGACACAGGCTAGACACTGACATTTTACACATTTCATCCTATGATGCGCCAGGGACACTTCTGGCATTTAGTTTATCATTTTCATCAGTGTCATGGAAAGAGCGACCGATACGACCCCAAAAAATCTCACACTGTCAGTCATCGTAAGTGAATTTATCAACACATACAAAATCAGAATCCACATGAGAGTTTTAACTGTTTGCATACTAAATTACTTCATTCTTCACGCTTCAAAAAAAAAATCAGTTTTGCATAATAAATAATGATAAGGGCCAGCGGACAATTATATAGGTGGAAACAGTATGCAAAATACTTGGAATTCAAATTTGATATGTGAATATATCCAGAAGTTGCTTAAGTAATCGGCTCAGCAGCTGTATTAGCCATTGTTAGAGCTTAATACAAAAGCTCTTCAGCTTATATTAAAAGCAGCCCAACTTAAACTGCAGTTGGCACATGTCCTATTAATATTTTTGTTTTGTTAGACAGCTTCCAATGGATTCAGATGTGCAATTAGGTCAATATTAAAATTAAATGATCTGTTGTTTTAATTCAGAATACAAAGAGGAAGGAGTCAGTCCAAAAATAATGTTGACTCCAACATGAGCACAAAAAGCAAGTGCTGTAAGCCAGCAGCCCCAGCCTAAATCTGTACCTTGTGGTGTGAGAGGGAAGGCTCTCAGCTGAGAATCATTTGCTAAACTGGCATATTCGATTTCATGACTGATTTTTGTGTGTAATAATTGCATTAAAAAAATAATGAGAGTGGGTTTCTTTCTAGTTTTAGCAATCACTACGGCAAACATGCTGAGACGCTTCAGACAGAAATGTGATTTTACTTCTAATGACAATTATTTTTGGACTGAATTGTAATTTAGTTCGTTAATTAGATCTGTCACTGCATTTTCTAACTCGGTTATTGCATCCTTTGATGATTTTACTAGAATTATACTTCTATTTCTGCCACTTTGCATTCTATGCTTTAATAATTCTTCAGACAAGTATGCTAGGCAGCTGATTACATTTTGTGGCAGCAGTAATGTAAACCCTCTCCTGTGTTACATTGATTCAAAAATCACGCTGGTCACTGAACCAAGGTGCTAAGCCAATCCTGCTCTGGACGAGTGAACTATTCAGAGGAATTCAGCCAGGGACAGATTGTGGACATGCTTTTTTAGTCATTAAATGCATATAAACAGTTACAAGCAATTGTAAATGAAAACAAGTTTTTAAAAAAATACCTTGAATGTTCTAAAACTCATTTAGTTATCAGCAAAATGAGATCTTATCTACTAAATTATTTCAGGGCAAGTTGGCATAGGTTTATTACACATTAATGAAATTTACAGATTTTTAAAGATCTTGCCATTTCAACAACTTTAGAAATTAGGTTGTTTTTATGCGAGGTCTGGCTTTTTACTCACCCAGAACTGTGGGTGTAGTTAGAAATTCACTTTTGGAATAAAGACAATATGATCAAAATAGTCACATCAAAAAAAAACCTCCAGCACTTCCAAGCTACTGATTCCTCCCAGCCTCTCTGTGTACCCAGACATCTGCCAGTCAGGTGCTGTGTGACGTGGATTACAAGACAAAATCCTGCTACTGAAAATACCCACCACTAAACATAGCTGGTAGGGCAGTGAGCAGCCCCCTGGACTATGTTGGCTGTAATTCCACTGTCTGCCCGCCACAGGAGACAGTTTGGAGCTGCCCTGCAGCCCAGGCAGAACAGGGAATGATCACAGTTTCCCTCCTCTCTCCGCTTGCTCAAAGGAGGAACATTTGCTCTGCTTCCTTTCCTGGAATTAAACTGCTTCTGTTGTCTCTCTTTCAAGAGAGGGATCACAGAGCCAGAATTCCAGAAATGACATCTTCTAATGCAGTTCTGTCCCATCCCTAAGAGAATGCATTTGATAGAAGATTTTTATTAAACACATTCAGTGATATTTTTAATGTCAGTTTAAGAGCATTTTCACATTTACTGTACAGCTGGATTTTTTCAAAGTAACAGTGCAGCCCTAGGAGATATCCTGTGAATCCAGTATTTGGTTGTTTGGCTTCAGGGGTGCTATGAATTTCCAAGTAGTGACCTACCAGTCTTCCAGGACACAGGGACCAGTTAATCACTTCCCAATAGTCTTCTTCCCACATATCATTTAATTCGCCGAAGTGGCCTCAATTTTCAATCCACTAAGCAACAGCACAGGGTAAAAATATTTGTAATTCCAATAGTTGAGTTGTAATTATTTCTTAACCTCCACGGATTTCTTTTCTGTAAGTGGATGCTTTCTTGAAATATTGGGCTGCAAAACAGAAATTGATATTGCTTTAAAAAGCTCTATAAACCTGAAAAACAGAGCAAAGCTCATGTACCAGGCTGGTGGTCAGAAAGGCCTTGCTGGGGTATGAAGAAAACACTGAATCAACACAGCTCAGTGCTGAAGAGCCTGTCCATTATTCCATAGCCCTGTCCTGAAACTGAGCACTAATTTCCTTTCTTTAAATCCTCTCCCATATGGCTTTTGATCATAAAAGTGTACCTCCAAATAACTAGGTTTAATAATAACAGATTTGAATCAGAATTGTTAAAATTTCCAAGGATTTTACTAAAAATAACCACTAATTCCTTATGAAGCTACTTTCCAGTCTGAGGAACACATCCCAAGCAGGACGTGCGGGTGGGAATGACCACATGGCCTTGGAAGTGGAGTTGCAAGAGAGAATGTCTGGGAATTTCTGCCTTATCATCTCCACAGATTTCCTGTCATGTTGTCATGGTTTAATTTTGGTAATTTACCTTCTCTACTATAAATATAGTTTAAAAATCCAAGAGACAGTTCACTCGTAGCTTTTCTGAACCATTTTTTTTTTACCCCGGTAAGCAAAATACTGATACTGGAATGTCTACAGTGCTCTATGAAGAAGAAAGACAGAGAAAGATAAAGCACATGGGCATGAGGAAGAGGTGGGATATTTGGCCAATTCCTGCAAAATTAGACACTTTGAACAAAACAAAGCTGTTAAAAGTATAAAGCTGTAGGAGCACCATATGAGCAGGGCAGAAGGAGGGTGGGTTTGAAGGGCAACAGCAAAAAAAAGAACCACTGATCTTTTAACGACCACTATTTATACCTATTTAAAATGACAAAATCATGTGCACAACTTTAGGTGGAGGGAGCAGCAAGAGAGCACCTTTGTAGTGCAGCAAAGCCACACGTGTTCCTCGGATGTAGTGGGGTGCTGGCCCTTGTCCCCACAAGTGCTTTCCTCCTGCATGCTCTGCCCCAGACACTGGGAGGTCACAGCGAGGAACTGATCCAGTGAGGACTGGACACGCTCTTTTTCTGGGAGAGAAAAAAGCCCTGAGAAATCCTGGGGCATAACATCCACACTGGGTCAGTAATTGAATGGAAGAGGGGAGGAGGGGGGAAAGGAGCAAGAGGGCTGTCAGGCAAGCAGAAAAGCAAAGGAGCAAAAACGGTTTTCTCTCGGCATGGAAAGTGCCCTGTGACATCTGGTCAGGATGCTTGTGGAGCAGTAGGATTCATGCAGGTAAAAAACCCCATCCTGATGGAGGCCTGAAGCAAGACAAGGTGGGCTAGCTGTGGGAGTACTGTCAAAAGGGATGTAGTCACTCTGAAACAGAGATGCCTCTGCACAAAACTTGTACCAGTGCAACTCATTCCAAAACAGAGTCATGCTGCTCCCAAAGTGGTTTAATTAAGGCAGAATCAAAATGTCAGCTTAAAATACAGGAAAAAGAAAAAAGAAAAGAACTTTTGTATGAAGACACAAGGCATCTGATGCCAAAAAACCCCACAAAAATTACAGGGGAGGGAAAAAAAATCCCAACATTTCTATCTTGCCAAAGACCTTTCTCACTGGAGGGAATTTCAGTTGAATAGTTGCCACTGCCAGCAGCTGGAGTTGCAAACTGAGCAGGGGAGCAGCGGGGTTCTTATTCTCTTGCCTTGCTGACCAAGGGCTCTGACAATCCAGCTCATTATTTTCAAAAGCTCAGCTCAAAGCAGCAGTCCCAGCACTTGCTGGGTCCACATTAGTCCATTTACAGCATTTGTACCATCCAGTGACCGGGATTCTGGCAAGAACTGAGATAAAAACCATCTTGGAAAGGAGGTTTGGTGAATGGCAGCGCTAAAGATCACTTCTGGTTTCACTATGCAAGAGGAAATTCAACGAGAATCCAGCACAATGCTGCAGCCAGATGCAGTTTTGGTGGAGCAGTGCAAGGGATGGGAATGAAGAGTTTTACTCCCAATGGAGAAGCCTTGGGTGCCCTTCTTCCACTGAATGCTTGCAGGAGGTTTATGAACATCCACGTGCACTTTGGAAAGGGAACTGAAGAAACTGAAACTGTGATTGTTGCTTTTGCTCCAGACTGGCTTGGGCGTCTGGGTAGTTCCTCAGCTGCAAAGCAGCACCTGCCTTTCCTTGCTCTCATGCAAACCACCGGCAAAGGTCCAGGCAGCAGCTCCAGAGCTGATTTTGGAAATGGCACCCCAGACTGGACCAAGTCAGCTCATGACAAGGAGAAACTCAGAACACGTGCAGCAAAGATGGTTATTGTTGGTAGATGTCGTTTCAGCTTTTCTAATCTAAAAACAACAGTTAATAAAACCTGGCAAAATCTTCTCCGAGAAATTTCACCACTGAGCAAATTTTTATGCCTGAGTTATAAACTCAAGTAATTAACAAGACTATAATGGAAATTATAGTAAAACCCACACAATAGTGCTGTGGGGAATGCCTTCCCTTTGTCCTGTTACAGTTCCTTTTTACCCAAGCTGGAAATAAATATATAAGTTAAACAAAATAAAAATGCCCACCTAATTGTGCAGATGCATAGTTAATTAATCACTTAATTTAACCCACTTAGCTTCTACGGGAAAGAAATGCAATCTGACAGCCAAGGTAATATTTCCCCATTCATTCTAGTGTTTGAAAACATCTACTTTATTTTAATAGCACCTGAATTCAGTGGATTGATGCTAATGTTTTTGCTTAATTTGGTTTTAGAAAGGTTGTATAACATTTAATAGGTAAAGAATGTACCGTGGGTAAAAATAACAGTGTCATTATATTTCTGGCAAATATTAAAAAATTTTATTAAAAACAAATATATATATTTGTGAACAGACTGATTAAAGAGGTACTTAGCTGGGAAAATTTGCTTTGGGCTGAAGGTTGATTTAAAAAAATCATGTGCTTACAGCTCCAAAGAACACTCTGCTACGAAACACTGAAGTGTGTGGTTCGTTATATTTGAAATCTGAGATTCCCATGTTAATGGCTCCCCGGTATTCATTACCATAATGCAGCATTAAACAAGCTATGCTACACTGCCTCCACAACACGCTGCTGTCCATCAGCAGGGAGCAGGGCACTGGGGACCTGCTCTGCAGCTCTGTGCAGCCAGAGGCTGATCTGCTTGTTTTCCCTGGCTTTCCTTTCACCTACAGCATGAGGTGGCACCTGCGCCCCGACGGAGCGCTCCCGTTCAGCACCGCTGAGCAGGTTCTGCTGCTCCTGCTGCATCTCTTGCTCAGCACACACTGTCCGCAGATAAAGGCAAAGCCAGCTCAATCTGACTCAGGAGGCAGGCAAAACTGAGATTTGGCCTCAGGGTGAGGGATCAGGGCCACGTTACTGGATCCATGCCAACCATAGAAGGCTTGGAACTGAATTTACCTATCCTGATATTACCAGGGATGGATGGCAGCAAGAACACCTTCTCCAAGAGTGTGTAACTACTGCCCTCAGCATCTTACATACCACTGCCAGCACACACACGTATTGCATCACGGTTCTTTCCAAAACAGAAGAAAATGAGGGATTTGGGGGACTATTACAAGGGTTAGTAACAAAATCCCACATTGTGTATTCATGGGAGATTTTTGGGAAAGACTTAAGGAAACCTTTCAAGCAAAGCTCAGTGCAAGTATTGACATACTCAAATATAAGCGTGTGCTTAAATCTTGGCCTGGGTCCAAAGCCATAAAGAAATAATATCCATAATAATGCTGACTGCATGCCTCTCCAGGAGCTGTATTGAGCAGCACATCTGAGGGCAAACCCCCATGGCACAATGTCCTCACTGTTTACAAATATATGTCCCTTACAAATACACGCTCATGCATTCATATAGGTGCATATATAAACACATATACACATATATATTCTATATGTATGTGCCCAGCACCTACCATCTAAAGATCACAAGATGCTTTCAATATAACTTTCATGAGACTCTCTACTCTGAGCTTTACAGATAATGGATTTTTTGTCTCACTCACTAGTGGCTCTGCAAAACCTGTCGTTGAAATTACTGTCTCATTCCAAACTATTTTGTTCATTATCTGCAAAGAGAAAAATATTTTAAAATCATTGTATCAGGTAAAACAAAAGGCTTCATGTACCAAAATACTTTATTTTTCATCTGATGTTAAGAATTTAGAACTTTTTTGGAATAAATTTTCATGTCATTTCTAGTTAAAATGTACTTTCAAATAAAAAAAAATCAAATATACCACTCTGACAGCATTACAAAGAAGCATACTTCCTATGAAATTAGAAAGCAAAATTCACAGTGAGATAATTTTGTTATGAGTAAATATTTAGTGTCATGGAATCTTCTTGGTTCACCATAGGTTTTTCATAAAATAGTTCATCCAGTTGTGTATTTGGGCCCAGCATATGGTTCCTGTTTTTGAAATTGTAGACAGTCTGATATGAGTTTAAGATATGTCCTTAGTCCTCCAGGCTTTTTTGTGCAATTCTATATTCTGTGCTGTTGGGGTAAGAAACATGAGGGAGGCAATACACATGTTCTTGGTTCTTGAGCTGCATTAGTACCGGGCAATGAAATATTTACTTTGGCAATGAATATATTAACAGGAAAAAGAGAAAGGAGACTCATTACTTGTCCACAGTGTAGCAAATTCTTTTGCTGAACCTGTTTTTGTTATGCACCATGGCCAACAAGTCCCTGCACTTTGTCTCCATCCAGCTTTGCCTTTGTCCAGAAGGACACAAGGCAGGGAACCCAGTGGGTGAGTACATCCTCCTGTCTCTGTCCAAGGCCACGGCAAAGAGGCTGCTACCTGCACACTGCCACACGAGTGCAGGCAGGGGGAGGAGAAACAGATGTGGCCCAGCTCACCCTGGGATGGTGCCCCTGCATCCGGCTCTTCTCCTCCCACCTTCACTGAGCAGCTAGGGAAAAGGGAAGGGAAGACAAGGAACAAGCTCAAAACCAAGATCCGCTGCTGTGGCTGCAGCAACATGCAGAATGCTGTCTATCCCCTGCCTCACACACACCAATGTCACATTTGTCAGGCATCCTTCTCTTAAGACAAAACGTGGGTCCATGGTTAGTCCTGGCACTGTTGGGATCTCTAGCTACCTGCAGCTGATGGAGTCTGACAGTCTCATGTCCAGCGAGCTGAGAAGGAAACCAGTCTTGAGGAGCTGGAGACAGGTGAAGGAAATCAAAGAATGCCTAAAAATTGTTATTGCCAAAATGCATAGCAATAGAATTTAATGACTATTCAGCTGAAAAGATAAGTATCAGAATGTGGAAGAAACCCTGAGCAGGAAATAACAAAAAGAGAAAGGCCAGGTTATACTATCATTTGTTTAATCAGAAATATAATGGATGATGATGAAGGAAAAGGTCTTGCCAGCAATGCAGTTTAGTTGGATCCTTAGTGAGGCATAAGCTTTGCTCTCAGAAAGTCTTTCTTGAAAAATAAATTCATATTGGCTTGAATACAGGCACTGTCACAGAGAGTGACAACTGGCTGAGTGGCTGTAAACAAAAGGTAATGATAAATGACACTACATCAGGTCGGTGTGTCTGCATGGAAGTGACGGCCAATGAGCTACCATCGAGGAGAGGCTGGGACTGTCAGAGACCTATCCTGGCTTTATTTAACATCTTTGCTAATTATCTGGAAAAGGAAGGAGAAATGCACCACATTTGCTTCATTTGATTTCCAAGAAAATAGGCAAGACTCTCACCTGCTCCTGGGAGACCCCTAATACCAAAGCACTGTTATCCAGTGTCGGCAGGGAGATGGATTGCTCCAAGGCTGCACAGGCAATTGTTTGGGAAAACGCCCGATGGCGGAGGTGGTGGCAGCAGTACAAAAGAATATGTAGCAATTATCTGCCTGGCGAGGGGGCTGTACAGGAGCAATCCAGCTCTTGACGTAAGCAAAATGCAGTAAAGCAGATAAATAAATCTCTGTGTGTCGAGAGGGGTGTTTTCCGTAAACCTGCAGGGATTTTTGCTCCAAATTGTTTTAAGTATTTGTGATATTTCCATGGGGAATTTCTTATCTCCTCCTTCCATTGTGAGGGCGTTCATTCACCTTGCCGACATATGAGTGAAGAGAAAGAGGTGAGACAGCATTCATTACTTGGATGTTGAGGTTTTACATCACAAGGAGGGGGAAGAGTAGCAAGAGGAGTGTTTGAGTGGGCAGCCCAAAGGAGGAGCAGAGGCAGAGAAAGAGAATGGTGAGGATTAGGCAGGGATCTCACAACGTACGCTAAAGCCAGAAGGAAAAGGACCGTTTTCTTTCTGCCTTTTAGATGAAAGCAGGCCTGGCTCTGTTGTGTCTCGCACTCCTCCCTGCCAAAAACAGAGCAACGCCGTTTAAATAAGAAAGGGAAAAACCTCAAGACAGGGAATATAGAGTAAATGGTAGATGAAAAGAAGTCACAAATAACCCTTCATGCTGGAGGAAGGGATAATCCCTCCATAGGACAACGGGCCCAGGGGATAGAGATTACTTTGGTCTCCTGTGGCTATAGGAAAGAGGAGGAAAAAAGCAAGCAAGGTCTGATGGATTTCTCCTACACTGCATCTGAATTTTCTCATTCAGAAGATGGTTCTTAGCAGGCTGCTCAAGAGTCAGATCACCTAACCACTCCCCTGATTTCTTGATCATTTCTGCTGTATTGCGTAGGTGGTGCTATTGTCAGTGCTGAAAGGAAGAAAGAGCCAGAGCAAGGCTAGGAAAACAAAAACAAATTATTAGTAATCTCTTAAAAAATTCAGCAAGTGACTCTAGAAAAGAGGTCTGCACTTACATCCAGGTTTTAGGAAATTAAGTGTACTTGCCTTTTCTCAATTTTGTCTTATTTTCCTAAAGGTTATTTTTCCTGCACTATAAACCAGGGAATAATATCCCTCTATACAGGGGAGTTCTGTCATTTCATTGTAATGTGCAGAGGGAAGTCTGTTGTTGCTCAAGGTCAATATACTTGCAAAACCTTTAATGTTGAAGCTGAGAGGCAGAGGATGTTCCCAATAGCCTCAGTCTCATCCTCAGGTTGCAAAGGTAGAGCAACAGCTGAAGTGAACCGGAGCTGTTTCATGGAAGTCAGTCTGTTTCATGGAAGTTCCCACACCTGCCCTGAAAGCTGGAAATGATGGACTTTCAAGCAATGTCACCCTGTATGCTTGGACCAGACATGTGCATTAGTAGGTGCTGTTGGAGCACAAATAATTAATAAATATGTCCAAGAATGCGTCCAGTAACTGCTTCACCAAAGAACCTCAAGCATCAGTATCCAACAGCCTTTTAAACAAATCTTTCCACATTGCCATCACAAAGGCAGCCCTTGACTCTTTAAGAGGTTTTTTCCCTCAGCTCTGAGTGGTATAAATGCAATCTGATTTCATATGACTTTAGACGTGTGATACTGTCCAGAGCAGGCTGCTCTGTATCACCGAGGTGCCAACATTTGGCTAACAGAAGTGGAAACACAGCAGGTAACAACCCAGCAGAGGCAGGCTGATGGAAAAATTTTATTCTGTTCTGTGCTGTGACCCATGTAAGAACAGAAAAATATATTGGATTGCTGGTCTCTCCTTGTGAACCAAAAGAAGGGAAAGCTGTCGAGACACAGTCACAACCCCAGGTCAAGAATTACTGACATGATGGTCTAATAAAACTTTTGTCTTTCCGTATGTCAATCAGGTCATGCTGGGAAACTTCCACCTCTCTTGTCATAAGAGATTCAACAGTCAGAATTCAATCCTATTCCTATTCAAGGGCAGAGATGCCACTGGCATCAATAGAAGCAGCACTGGTATGAAAGAGTTGAAATGTCAAGTGTGTATTTGCAGAAGCTGATTCTGCAGAAGACTATGCAGATATAATTATGCTGCTCTTTTCCCCACTGCTCTCCTTTTATATTATCTAAGGCAAAGTGCCCACAGAGGACACAGATGCACTCTATTAGCTGTAGAGTGAGTATTGTTAAAAATATCCTCTCTAACACCAACTACATATTTACTCCTTTGTAACCTCATCAACTGTGACACTATGTAATTACAGATTGTTCAAGAGTCTTGTCTGCCCACTCCTTGCCAGAATGAAAAACAACTAAAGAAAACATAAAAAGCAAAACAGACAACTGAGCATGAGCCCCCCACCATGTTCCCAAAAGGCTCAGTAACCAAGTACACACTCCACATCTCAGGGAGAATAGTGCCCATCTACAACATTCTTCTCCTCCATGAGACACTTCTACAACACTAAAGTTGCTAACAGAAGAAAACAGCAACATGTGGGAAAGTAAAGTTTAGACAGAATCAACATGGATGAGTCACTTTTATTTTATTTCTGCTGCACTAGCTTTCAAAAAAAGTCTATTTTTTTTTCTGGGTAATGATTTCCTTTCTCATGCTGTGTTGGTGCACCCAGTGCTGTGCCAGTGCTCTGCCTAAAGGCCCCAAGGTCTGTCCCCACAGCACAAACCTCAGTCCTTGTCCTGTAATCAGCCCTGCATGGGCAGAGCATCAGTACGTGCAGAGCTCTGCTGAATTTTGGGAGCTCTGCAAGGATGAGACAATCTTCCCACACAGATCAGGGATTGAGAGTGGGGCTTAAGAGAGAAAATAATAAACAAGAGGATAAAACCCACTGTGAAATACCGGGTAATTTTTTAAAATGTAATCTAGCAGGTGTTTAGTGATTACCCTGAAAATAAGGCACAAACACTTTCATGACTCATATTTGTGCATCAGTTGAATTCTCTCTTCCATGCTATAGCTGTAATTTAAAACATTTGCTTCATCCTGAGAGGAAAAAATGAAGATGTTTGAAATAAACCACTGCTGCAGAACTTACTCCTGTAGGGTACACACAAAAGCTACACCACCAGCAAAGGTTAATTCTGATAATGGTTCCTCCTTGGGGAAGAGCTGTACTCACTTTCTTATTTTGGATTCCTTTCTCCTTTTACACTAAATGCTTAGATCTGGTCAGCTGTAAATAGCTAATATTACAGATCAACAGTTTGGTGGGATGGGGACTGCATTGCATTTTTGTCCTGATCTACAGTGGCAGGTCTGTCTTAATGTTTTCATAATGTGAAAGGTAAGTGCTGATTATATAAATTAGTAACTGGAAGGATAGGGTGACAAACGACTTCTTGACTGCAAATTGGTAGTGAAATTGTTACTGTTCCTTCATGTTTAGCATGACTTGCTAAATTAAGTGGTTGAGGTTTTCTGCGATTTCACCGTGACTCTGCAGAGCACCGCACAGGATGCTACAGGTTATCCCTGCTTTACCCAGTGTTCCTGAACATCCACCTGCTTCTTTGTAAAGCATTTTCTACATTCTTAAATGTTGTAAAGAGCAATAGCTCCACTGGCAAGAGCTGACCTCACTGGAGGTTGGCTGGTTTATGTCAGGTGTGGCCTACTGCTTATCAGTGTTGCAGAAATGAGTTGAAATCAAGAGAAAATGCCTCTTCCAAGCAATTCCTTTTAAACCTCTTTCTTTCTTAGACAATTTCTTTACCTTTCCTCATCTCTTGTTAGAAGATGGTGTTGGTTTCTCTCCATCCAGCATATAGAATAAAGACATCTCTGGCAAAAAGATGTGGGAAAAGCAAGAACTGGGAAGTGATTTTTAGAGGCAGAACATCAGGTAAGTCATAGAATGACTCTATCAGTTTATATAGGTATTCCCTGGTGGAAAAGATACCTAATAAAGGGCTTTCAATCTTGTTGACAAAAGCTTGAACAAGATTGAAGGGCTGGAAGTTAGACAAATTCAACCTTGAAACAAGATGTAACTTTCTGGCAGACACGGTAATTAAACACAGAAAGATTATCAATAAAGGTGAGGGACTCACTACCGGCTGGAGGTTGCAAGGCCATACCACACACCTTCCTGAAAGATGTGCTTTCAATGCAACCTCAGAGCAAGGCTGGGCAGGAAGGATTCCCTCTCCCTCTGGTGCCCAAATGGCCAGATGGAGATGGCGGGGCATTTGGAGACTGGGATTTTTTATTTATTTGACTGTTTGAGGTCGGGGGTTTTCTTTTCAAAATTACAGACTTGCCATAACTGACAAAAAGGCACCAAACAAACTAGATCTGGCTTCTAACCAGACAGAGTCAAATGTTCCTAGATACTATGCATATATTTGTGGCTTAAATGCATCAAATCATATTGACTAAAGGTTGGAAAGAATTTCTCAGGTGAAATTGAAAAAAAAATTAGTTTAAAAATGGAAGAAAGTACTACTTTTACTAATTGTGATCAATTAGGCATGTCCCATTTAATAAACTCTCCATCATCACTGAGGCCTCACACATACTTGGCACTATAGCTTGTTCTTTCTGTGTTATGCCTGTGGCATGCAACTCCTACCCCTGAAGACTCAAATTTTTTAATCTAACTAAAACCATCATGCTGAAAATATTTGTGAATCAACTAAAACTGAATAGACCATATTACACAGGAGACCAAACTAGATGATCTTATGGTGATTTCCTACTTTAGAAGGAATTACTCTTAAGAAACCAAGGAGCAATGCTATTTTCCTGTATCACAATATGAGTTTTGATACCAATGTCAACAAAATTCCTGTATTTGCACAGGGATAGTCAAACCTGCCACCTTTGCCAATAGCTGTGAGTTCAAGACCTGTTTGAAAAGCTCAAACAATGCACAGTGCAGCAGCCCACTGTGTTACACAGGGATTGCTGAAGGTAAATTGGGCCTTTTGCTTGCAAATAAGCTGAGTAACATTTTAACTATTACACACCAATTATCTATGCTGCCTTTATTCACACAACCTGCTACCATATCAACATCTCTGCAACACAGGCACTTATTCCCTGTGAAACATCCATAATTCTGGTATCATAGTCTTTTCTCCAGAAGGGACCTATCCATCATGGTACCTTTTCTTCCCAGGCCATACAGAACAGAAGCTATTTGTAATCTAGTAGAATTATGGTGTGTGGGATCCACATCCAAAGTGCTGTTATTCCTCTTATGTCACTGTTTTATCTCAGCTTTGGATAAATGGCAACATCTTGACTGATTCTATTTGATCACAGAGCATGGACAAAACAGTGGGACGTGTCACTATGGTAATCATGGCAAATACACAGTGATTTCTGGAGACGTATTAGACATCTCACTGCCGGCTGGCTTCAGCTTCACAGCTCAGCTGCCAGCTGCCTTGGAAAGCTGAAGCAGCTACCAAGCTGCTGTTAAAGCAGATTCTGTGGCTACATTTGCAGTGATCCTACCAACAGCTGCTGCACCAAGAGTGAGAAGGGAAGGCCAGTAACCAGTTGCTTTGGAGTAACTGTTCCTGGCTCATTCAGAAAAAGGCTCTTTCCAGGCTTCCGAACAAGTCTTGTGTGAAAGAGGATTGTGTGGCAGACAGCAGAGAGTAGCAGGGCTGAGATGTTTCACAGAATCTTTTAGGCTGGAAAAGACCTTTAAGATCATTGAGTCCAGCCATTAACCCAGCACTGCCAAGTCCATCACTAAACCAGTCCTTAAGTGCCACATCTACACATCTTTTAAATACCTCCAAGGATGTTGATTCCACCACTTCCCTGGGCAGCCTCTTCCAGTGCTTGACAACCCTTGCAGAGAAAACTTTTTCGTAATAACCAATCAAATCCTTCCCTGGTGCAAGTTGAGGCTGTGTCCTCTTGTCCTATTGTTTTTTCCTTGGGAGAAGAGGCTGACCCCCACCTGGCTACATCCTTCTTTAGTAGGTTTTCCCTGAGCTTCCTTTTATCCAGGCTAAACAACCTCAGTTTCCTCAGCTGCTCCTTGTAAGATTTGTGCTTCTGACCCTTCATCAGCTTTGTTGCCCTTCTCCGAACACCCTCCAACATGTTAATGTCTTTCTTGTAGTGAGAGGCCCAAACCAGAATCCAGGATTAGAAATGCAACCTCACCACTGCCCAGTACAGAGGGACAATCACTTCCCTGGTCCTACCGGCCACACCATTTCTGATCCAGGCCAGGATGCCATTGTCCCTCTTGGCCACCTGGCCACACCTGGCTCAAGTTCAGCTGCTGTCAAACAGCACCCCCAGGTCCTTTCCTGCAGGGCCACTTTGCAGCCACTCTGTCCCCAGCCTGTAGCACTGCCTGGGGTTGTTGTGACCCAATGCAGGACCCAGCACGTGGCCTTGTTGAACCTCACTCCACTGGCGTTGGACCATCAGTCCAACCTGTCCAGATCCCTCTGCAGACACTTCCTGCCGTCCAGCAGATCAACACTCCACCCAAAATAATGTCATCTGCAAACAGACTAAAGGCCCACTCAATCCCCTCATTCAGGTCACTGATAAAGATATTAAGCAGAACTGGTCCCAGTACAGAGCCCTGGGAACACACTTGTGACAGGCCACCAGCTGGATGTAACTCCATTCCCCACAACTCTCTGGGTCTGGCCATCCAGCCAGTTTTTATCCAGTAAACAGAGCACTTGTTTAAGCCGTGAGCAGCCAGTTTCTGCAGGAGAATGCTGTGGGAAGTGGTGTCAAAGGCATTACTAGAGTCCAGGTAAACATCTACAGTCTTTCCCTCACCCACTTAGGTCACCTTGTCATAGGAGGGGAGGAGCTTGGTCAAGCCAGGCCTGCATTTCATAAACCCCTACTAGCCTGGCCTGATCCCCTGGCTGCTCTCTACAGAGACTTTTTGAAGCAGCTATAAAGTGAGTTTCCTGAAGAGCCTGGGTCACCACAACACACTGCGACAGAATATTCATTTTGGCCTTGTGATCCCAACACATCTACTTCCAGGACATGGGCTTGTCTCAATCTAAGGAAGACAGAACTAAATAGATTAAGCAAATAATGTGCCAAACAATGTTTATCGCCAATGTCTGGGCTCACTAGATCTGCTGTAAATATCTTCTCTCTAAATATCTAACATATGATGAAATAAATGCCATCACTGTGGAGAGGAAGGTTTGGATCCATAGCAGATTGCATCATGTTGGCTGTTCTTTCTCGCAGGACAATTACTCTACAAACAGAACCAAATCTGAAAGACTGTCTGGCTCTAATAACTGTAAAGTTTTGTGGCACCAGCAGCCTCTGAGTCACTCATCTGTTTCTTCCCAATCTATATCTCCCAATATCCGCTATTCAAACAATAAAATGTGAGAACATATTTGCATATTACGACAATTTCTAAATGAGTAGGCCTCATCAGCTTGACTAATGCCCTGGCTGAGCTTACAGACTTCGTACTGAAGAAGTTTTTCACCTAGTGCTGTATCATAAAGATGCACAAGTCACATTCCACAGCATGCTGACAGTTTGCATGTTACAAAATACATTGCACAGTTTTGTATTAGGATTTTTTCTCCTGTACAAGAGACAACATTCAAGAACTAAACATGCATTTAAGAGATCCCTGAAAATTCAAAGAGATTAAAGAACATCAATAAGAAAAGAGCCATACCATGCTGTTCACCTGCAACATTCTGAACAATCATTGCAAAATTCCTTGGTGCACATCCATGGGACATCTCCAGCAAAGTGCCTATTATGGCTCTGAAGTTACAGAGCCACACTGCTTTGCTGTTCATTCCAGACCAGATGTCAACAGTCTTCTCGTTTTGCAGCACCTTGCTGGGGACATTTTGCCAAGCAGTATCTGCACACACCATGCTCATTCTCTCAAACCAGATCCTCTGCTTCCCAGTCAAGTAAAAGAGTGCCCCATCCTTCATTAAAGGGCTACCAATAGAGAGGTTCATCCAGTTATTACCCTGTCCACACTTTGGTCCTATTTCCTCAGACATTTCACCTGTCAACTTAGTGTTGTATCAAGAGGTAAAACTCCCTTAAGTGGCGATAAACAAGGTACACTCACAGGTACATGGCAAAACAAGGGGTGAAGAAAATCCTTCCTGTCAAGATAAATGGAAAAAAAGAGCAGTTGCCCACAATTTCGTGCACTTTCAAGGTCTGGCAGTGAGCCCATATGTCTCCTAGGAGCAGGATTTTCACTGAAATCCTGGCCTTTAGTGAACCTGATGGGGAACATAAGAGAGAGCAAAGAGGGTATGTTTTGAAAAACTCCCAGCAATCCCACAGAGGTGAGCCCAAATGGGATGAATTCATGTCTGGGAAGCCAGAAGGAGGCCCAGGGATAGATTAAAAAGAACTCACCATATCCTTGTTCATACTAATAACAAGAGCTGCCTGTCTTAGGGTTTGCTAACAGACTGTTCCCAGTGCCCTTGACCTGAAACTCACTTTACTTTTGACATTTCCTGAGCAGCTGGCATTAAACAGAGGGTTTCTTTATCTGGGCTGCAATACTCTACTTTATCCTTTGTTGATTCTCATCAACTTCATCACACTATACAATGTTTGTGGATTAATGTAAACTCTATGAAGATTACTGATAGCATAAACCAGTTGAAATTACTTCAGGAAAAAAATGTTTTAAATTACAGAAGGATCTTTGTGAAGAATATGTTTGTGCTAAAGCATTATTTTAAAACTAATATTGTTAAAAATGCAAAGCTTTTTTTGTTTATACAGTCCTTAATAGAAAAGGAGCATTAGAAAGTTTGCAATTTTTTTAAGAAAATTGAAAAAAGCCCTTTGTTTCTAAAAGAAAGAAACTTTCACTGAAACAATAACATTAAAAATTTTGGGGGAAATATAACTTTGATATTTTCCATGGAAATGGATTAGGTGTGGTTTTTTTTTCCAATCAGATCCCACAGATATGAAGAAAAAAAAAAAACAATTTACTACTTTTCCTTCGTTTCTCCTAGCTGCTCCTGCTTTCTGAAGATTCCCTCCTGTTCTACCCCGGCCACACACCAACCTCCCACTCCTCATGCACCAAAAAGTTCCCTTTCCTCATTCAGCTCTTTCCTTAAGAGCTGCTTCTTTTGTGAAAGCTTCCTGCATCATTTTTCTCCCTGTTGGTGACTCCAGACCTTCTCACACTTGAACTATTGTCCAGTATGTATTGTATCCATTTGAGTCAGGTTGTTAGGTCCATACCCCAAAGGCCTCCAGCCCCTCCTTCACCCCTCAGCGCACAAACACAGCAAAGGGAATTACAAAATCTTAATCAGGAGAGCTCAGCAAGGTTCCTCCTGAGGAGCTGCCTACAAAATGTCCAGGGGAGATGCAAGGCTTGTGGGAGTTGAGGTGTCTCTGCCCTGAAGGTCCAAGTACTATTTTGGGTGAAGTTAGGACCAATGCATGAAGGCAAAAGCTGTGCTGCAGACATCATTACAAGGGCTTTCCACAACCTGACAGCTGAGTTACAGAAAGAGCTTGGCTGCTGCTGGTTGAATTTCTTGCTATTCCTCAACAGAAAGCATGGGAGAGATGCTAAGGCCATTTATAGCACGGGAAATATATATTTGTTTAAATTGCTTATGTGCTTAAGAAGTCACTTGCTGCCTCTCTGCTATTTACGCTATCCCAAATCTCATGGTGCATGCAGCATGTATTTGTATACGTGTAGGAATAATCATCTTCCAATGCCTTAGACATAAAGTATTATATACAAAAATGAAGATCAATAAATAAAAAGTGTAAGCCACAATTATTGGTTCACAAACACATGACCTATATTTCCTGCAAGTGCAAACTGTTAAAATATCTTTTGTTTTAATGTATGTTGTACATAACCACTGTCACAAAAAAAATCAACAAATTTAACATATCCATATATACAAATTTTAATACTGTGTTTTCAACTAAACATATCTCAGACTTTTCTGAGCTTTAAGCATCATGGGTTCCCTAATGACACATCTATAGCCTGGACTTTTTTAATGGAATTTGATGAAAGTTCTGTTAAAAATAGGTGTGACAGACAATACAGTTTTGCCTTATCATTTTCTTCAATAGAAAACATTTTAATAATAGAAAGTAATAAAACATATGGACCATTGTAGCTGAAGCTCTTAGCAACTACGTGATGGCCAGAGCTCACCATAAGTGTCTTCTATTCATTCCTGTATGCAATGTTTCACAGACTTTCTCTTTTTTTAAGTGCTCATTGGTTTTTACACAACGGAACATTTTGTTTAACAATCCTAGAAACAAGGCATCATTCTACTCTGAATCACAGGAGGGTCGGATATATTTCACTTTCATCTCAGAGCTCTTACTCAAGTATTTACTACTCCCAGAGGACGAACCATGAACCAGTCAGGATTTGAGGTGCAAAAGGCATAAATTCCACAATACAAAATATGTAGAAATCCATCTAATTGCTTAGTCATTTCCTTGCTAAATTATTTAGCGTGTAATGGTCTGAAAAACAGGGCTTTGAGGAGGAGCAGGGTTATCTCATCCCTAACATCAGTGATGAACCTTCAGTGTACCAAGAAACCTCCACAGAGGTCCATATTTGGACAGCTGAGGGTGCCCACTCTCAGCTGAATCTGGCCAAAATTACACCACCTCGTTCAAAACAAGGTTCAGATTCATTATTTTTGCTAGAATTAAGAATTTTTCAAGTCACATTTGTTCATGGAGGCTTGACACAGAAAGAATTGAAATAATTTGTCACTAGTATGAAAAAAAAACCCAACCAAAACTAAACTCTGCATGAGCACCAGAGAGGTGTTTCTTCTGACATCAGTATTCACTAGGTATAGGAAAATATTATCATTTCTGTAGCATAACATCCACCATACTTCTTATTAGAAGAAGATTAGGGGAATTCAATGAATTGTAGCAACCTGTTTATTCAGGTATGAAGCACCAGAGGCTGTGTTCAAGTGGGGGGGTTCCAGCTGGGGAGCGATCTGTGGGGAACACGATCCAGTTTTGCGGAGAAGTGAAGCGGGCACGTTACAGCTGTGGCACTCGCAGGGAACATCTCCACAGCCAAAGGCTTCTGACCCCATTTCCAGAGGCCCAAGCCGCATCCACCGCGCTGACGGAAGGTCTTGGGGTCATGTCTGGGCAAAGATATCTTTTAGGGGGCGAGAAAAGCCAGCCTGGCTGCTGCGTTCCTCACGCACCGAGGGGACAATTTCCTCTCCAACTGTTAGAAAATACCACTTCTGGTGTTTGTATCCTATTTTGTCTCCGAACCAAAGAGGGGGGAAAAAATAATACCCCAGCGGGTCATGGAGTTCAGTGAAAAATCCTACAAGCTTTTCCTGAACAAATAACAGATAGTGACCTCTGGCCCTGCCTTTGCATGAGAATTGCCATCAGCTTCGGGAGCCGCCGCTGCTGCTGCGGGGGACGCGCAAACGGCAGATTCTGATTTAAAACTCTGATTTTTTTCCCCCTCGATTTTTTTTTTAAACTATATTTTTTTTAAGAACCTAGAAGAAAAGGGGGGTGGGGAAGGTGAGGTGGGGGGAGGCCTGGCGGCTCATCTGCATTACAGATCAGGCCCTCTTTGAGCAAACCAAGCATCCATAATTCATTACATGTTTCCTGCAGGGCCTGGAGACGGCAGAGCCTCCCTAGCAACAGGGCCATGGCAACAGCGCGCGCCGCCCAGCCAATCCGCGCGCGCCTTCCAGCCGCCGCCCGGCCAATCAGGCGGCGCGACACAAAGGGAGGGCGGGCGGTGGCGGGGCGGGTTCTGAGGGAATTGCGTGGTTTTGGGAAGTGCGTCCCTACAACCCTTAAATGCGAGTCTTGTGTGAAACTGAGAGAAACATAAGGGGCTTGGTAGTAGGAAGTGGATTTTTTTTTTTTTTTTAAAATGTATTTTAAAGCACCTTCATCTTGAGGAGGATTTCTCTGAGGTAAAATGCCGTGACTGCACGTAGCACAAAACCTCTGTAAATTTATCTTCTTCTTTTTCTTTTTTTTAAACTAACAAAGATTCTTAAGTGCAAATAGCTGTGTAATTCAGGAAAACAGGATTTTATGTTTGGTGTCTATGAACCACAGATGCTTCTCAACAGCTCGCTGTACTACTCTGTAAATGACACATCACCTCCAAGAATCAGCTTAAAAATCAGATTATTTTTTCCCTCCATTGCACCCTCCAGCAATAATCACTGCTTTGCCCTTCCAAGCCCGTGGCTTGTCTTACCTCCCAGGACGCAGTCATTGCTCTCGGGTGACATACAGGAGAACAAAGCAAAAATGCAAGTGGCAGAATAGTGGCAGAAGAAACCCAGAAATTTGCTGTAGTAGAAGCTGTACTTGGAAACAAAAAGTGCTGAAAGCGTTGAGCCTCACCACATGCAATTCTTTCGTGGAGTTTTGTTACCTCTTGTAGTACTGCTACACACACAAAAAGGTGTAATTTCCCTTCTTCGACGGGGAGGAAAGGGATTGAGCTTTGTTTAGATTTAAATAAGAGCAGTGAAGGCAGAAAAGCTCATTGATCACTAAAGGCACACGATGGCAGCTTACTGCAACCATCACGTTCTGTAAAGTAGTATTATTTTCCTCAGAATGGCATAAGGAAATACCCACTTTTCAAATATTTGCATTTAACATACATTTTAAAATAAATACTTGATGTCTATGCAGGTACAGAGGCCTATAAATCCTAGTATAAAACTGTATCTTTTATCTTCGGGGGAAATGAAAAGCAATCATTTATCCAAACCTGAACATTGCACTTGAAGCTGAGATACTGTAGGTTATCTAAGTAAGCGCTTCACCCCTCAACCTGAAAGCTGATCCCAAATTCCACTCTAATGCATATGTTGCTCAGAGTGAGAGCAGAAATCAGAAGATTTGCTATGGATGCTTCAAAGTACATTTTGGGACCCAGTGCCCCATATTGAACTTCAAGAGATGATGCATAAATTGAATAAAGCTGTGAAGGCTGCCAGGGGAAGATTGAAAAATACATTCCAATCTCCCCTCATATATTTTATATAATATTGCAAACTACCTGCCTTTTCAAGGCCATGCCTTCTGAGATTCCACAGATGAAAAAATACTGTATCACTAACTTTTTTGATCTGATAAATGGCTGAGAACTCTTCTTTATCTTTCCTTTCTTTCAACAAATTAGTACGACTAATTAGTATATTTTCTTTTTGGAAGTGGCAGTTTCCCCCTTGTTCGAAGAGAACCTGTGTTAGGATTTTCACAGCAGTATTTTGCAGGAGACAAACCTGAGATCAAAATATTTATTCTACCTTAAAAAACCCCAACAACAATTAATCTGAAAACATAATTAATGACCATAATTTTTTTTTTCTTGTCAAGAAAGATCCATTTACAATTTCATATTTTGCTTGCAATTAGACACAAATGAAGATTTGAACATCAGGCCTGTGACTGTTCATTAAAATCATTTAATGAACCCTGTGGTCTGCATAGTTAAAAATCAGAAATTGCTTTCCAAGATGGTGAAGTTGTCCCATACCTTTATCCTTAACTTTGACAGATTCTACGTAGGACTGGAGGCATGCTCACTGTGAAAGGCACAGTGCTCTCTAATGAGCTGTTACAATCACACAACTTAAGCTAATGAATTTCTTATCCTCTTATGTGGATAAAAGTTTCTGTTAGAAGTCAAAAGATCTCTGCTTTTTAAGTGGATTTGTATTTGCATTTGGGGAGGGAGGGGAGGAAAGGATACTGCAGTGAGGGAAATTCATTGTATTCTTAACAAACAGCACTGTGTGGCAATAACGAAACCATCACAATTAATAAAGAGTCCTCGCATGCTTCATTTGAAGTGTGGAATGCTCCAAGGCAAAGACTCGGATCCACAGGCACAGGTGGAAATAGGCGCTCACGCTTGAATGAGTCAAGTGAGTCTGTGCAGGAGAGAGGATCCTGTTTCCCCCTCCCATCCTTGAATGGCTCCATGTGTGGGGAGGAAGGCTCAGTGCTGGGCAGAGGACCCCCACCTGTTACTGCAGCACTGTGTGTGGAATAATCTGTCACTTCCATGTGCAAAGGCAAAAATCTTCATTTGTAAGGGGGGTTTTGTGATGCACCGATGAGCAGCACCAGTCCTGAGCTTCACAGTGGTGAGATGCTGTAGAATAACAATATTGCACACTTAGACAGGGATCCCAAGGCATTTTGTAACCATTTACTGCTCAAGCCTCGCAGCATCACTGAGATATATTTCACCTAGGCCATAAAAACTGTGTTGTTCCACATTTAAGTGCTACTGCTCCTATCAGAAACTATGTGTAATGTCAAGAGCTGGAAGGGAAAGTCCTGAATTATTTCAGTGCAGACTCTGATGTGCAGACTGCAGTCACAGGGCCAGGAGTGTCTTAAGAGATGTCATTCTGACTTTGCTGAGGAAGAGGAAGGCAGGAAGGAAGGAAGGAAGGAAGGAAGGAAGGAAGGAAGGAAGGAAGGAAGGAAGGAAGGAAGGAAGGAAGGCTTGACTACAATTTGTTCTCCTTTAAATGGTCTCGCAGTGTTTCAAAAGCAGCTTTGAATCTTGCCAAGGAGTTCACGTGGAGGTTCTGGGAATATGTTGCTGCTGAATTAGTTTCTCTACTCAGCAAGTAGAGTATTATTTTCTCTACTCTTGTCTTATGAGTACACAGAGAGTCTGCATGTCTCTTTTGAGCAGTTTACTGTTCATGTCATTTAAAATAGTGAAGGCTGAAATTGTAGGATGCCTTAACAAGGTAAAAATGTTTACTAGTTACATCTTACGTCCAAATTCGTGTTCCAAAGTAAGCAGCTAAACAATGCTTGTTTCCCTGGGGTCTGATTTGGAGGCAGCAAAATCTTGCTCATTGAGTTCAGTGGGAACTGCAAGCCTCTATATGAACAAAATTACCCAAAGACTTAAAAGAACAAAAGATACCTATAAAAGGTAGCTCTTGAATCTAAATTCCACATTAGCTCCTTAAAGATCTGTCCAGAGACTAATGTAAGGACAGAAGCACAGTCATGGCCTGACCCAAAGCACATGAAGTTCAGCCAGAACACCTGAGTTATTTCAAAAGATTCAGATCAGGCCCTAAAGGAGCCACCTGCAACAATTCAAACCCCAAACAACAAGCAGGATAGGTGTTTTTATTTATTGTTTCCTGTCTGACAACACAGAATCTGAATTTTCCAGTGTATTTCACATAAACCTTGCTTTCTTAAAGTGCTTCATGGAAGCTCAGTGTTTTCCCCAAATTTCAGGCTGATGTGTAGGGAGAGGATTTGCTGTGGATTTGCAACTGTGCTGAGCAGCGTCACCAAACCTCCAAGTGGCTTAAAACGTGTACTTCAGCACTTCACTTTTATTTGGATTTTAAAGCTTTGCTCAGCTAATTCTACTATGTCCCAGCAGCCTGGAAAATCCCCAGAAAAAAAAACCCTATAGGGACTGCCCTTTTGCTATTGTCTCTTTCCAAAAGGGGCCCAGGTAGTGACTTGTGAGTTCCCTCTACACAAAGCAGGGAGAGGAAAAAAGAACTAATCTCCCCTGCCCCCTGTGTGCGAGAGAAAGCCGGGGCTCAGCAGCGTGTGTGCGTCCCAGCGAGAGCGCGGCTGGGGCACAGGATGACCTCCGGCTGCCTACCCGCCACAAAGGGACCATGGCATTGACACAGCCTGGCTGCTCTCCTTCGGAGGGGACAGATTGAGAGGAAGTGACCCTTGGTGCCCCCCTTCTGCAGGGGACCTTGTGAAATAAGTGTTGCTCTTCTCTTCCTTCCTTCCTCAGGCAGCTCAAAGAATTTAACGATGAGAAATCGCTCGCTTTTACTTCATCATTCAAAGAGCAAGCCACGGAGAGACTTTTTCCTTGAAAGGGGTGAGGAGGAAGTGTAGAAGAGCTAGCCTTAACTATTTACTTTGTCTTGGGAAATCCAAAACTGGTCCCCACAGGGTTCACGGATGACAGGGCAGCAGGCAGCAGCAGCAGGAGATCTGGGTGAGGCTGTGGGAGTCTATCAGGGATTGTTTTCTAAGGGGACTCATAAAATGATCCCTGCGGCCCCATTCCCAAGAACCAGGAACATCAGGATATTCAGAGCTGTTTAACATAACTCCCCAGTGGCATCTGGTTAATTCCTAGTGAAACCCAGATCTGGGAGGACAAGGATTCTGGGGACTGTGAAAAGGAAAAGGCTGATTTGGGGAAAAGGAAGCAGAAATGGTTAGGCCCATGTCACAGCTGTGTGATCAATCTCTGCCCATCCGTGCTGAAGTTCACAGTGCCAAACTTTGAACCCAAGGCCAGGCCTGGGTAGGTTTGAGCATCAAGGTCCTATGAGGAGCCTGAAGAAAAGGAGGCTCAAGGGGGCCTTATCTCCCTCTACAACAGGAGAGGTTGCAGCCAAATGGGGGTCGGTCTCTCCTCCCAAAAGTGGCAGAACAAGAGGAAATGGCCTTGAGTTGTGCCAGGGGAGGTTTAGATTGGATATTAGGAAAAGGTTTCTCCAATGAAAGGGTTGTGAAGCATTGGCACAGCTGCCTAGGGCAGTGGTGGAGTCATCATCCCTGCAGGTATTTGTAAGATGCGTAGATGTGGCACTTAAGGACATGGTTTAGTGGTGGACTTGGCAGCGCTGGGCAAATGGTTGGACTTGATGGTGTAAGGCCTTTTCCAACCTAAACAATTCCGGGATTCTGTGATAAACATTTCATATCTCCTGGCTGTTGAGGGGCAGTAGGTAAAGCACATGGACTCAGT
The DNA here is from genome assembly GCA_013400735.1 of Pomatostomus ruficeps. Classification (NCBI taxonomy): domain Eukaryota; kingdom Metazoa; phylum Chordata; class Aves; order Passeriformes; family Timaliidae; genus Pomatostomus; species Pomatostomus ruficeps. The sequence continues at coordinate 43,347 of VYZT01040078.1, forward strand.
CTCTCCCCTCCCTCTTCAAAGGAGTTTTAAATGTCTCTCAGATGCACTTGGGGTAAGTTGGGGAGGGAGGGAATGACCTTTGGATTCTCCCTCCAGAGGGAACCTGAGAAAATGACCTTTTGGCCCTTAGCTCTGCAGGGGCTCGGGAGAGGTCGGGAGGAATGACTCTTGGTCCAATCTTGCTCACCACAGGGGCTAGGGGAAGGAAAAAGAGAAAGAACTCCAGGAATATGTGATCACGGGAATTTCTGTCGTCTTCTGAAAAAGAGGCATGTTTACTTCATAGCCCCTGTAAGAAAAATAACCTGCCACTGAGAAACAAGCAAGTCCATTGAAAGCAAGAAAAAGCCTCAACTCAATGACCTAGAAATCAATGCCAAAAGTAAAAGCTGATAAATAAATAAATAAGTAAATAAAATAATCAGGGATGTCGCACAAAAATCAAGGGGTGCCCTCTGAAGAGGTGTAATCAAGGCTCTGAGCCTTCAGTTGTAATGGTTTTGATTAAAGAAAGCGGTGCAGAAGTAATCTATTTTATTTTTAAATAGCCTGATTTTCCCTCGCTACTCTCTTGGTGGCTGAACCTAGAACAATTTGGAGGAGGACATGAAGTGTTCAATGAAAAAGGCAAGTGAAAAGGTATGCATTTAATAAAAAAGAAAACCAACATCTGCTTAAGTTACTTTTGGGGTTTGATGGCACACATTAAAATTCATGGAAAACAGCAGTGCTTTCATAAAATAAAAACATGAAATCCTGACTGACCAAGTCACACAGTCCTGCACTTTTTCCACGAAACCTGCAATATAATTACAAGCACAGTTATCACCCTGAGCTGGGGATGAGGTTTATCATATGCTGTGTATCTGGGGGTTTATTTATTCTTTTTACTCTTCCCAGTATAAAAAACTTAAAAACTTCCTTCCAACAAACTTCATATTTATTCACAATTTTGAACTCTTCACTTGTTTCCATTATAGCTGAAAACTTCTTTAAGTGTGAAAATCTTCTGTTCTTATATAGGGTCAAATATATTTTCTTTGCTTGATAAATAAAGACAAATAGTGGAAAAGAACCTCAAAAGAATCCCAGCTAGGTGGGAGGGGAGGGAAGTTTAGATTTTCTTGCTGGAGAGGGTCAGATGTTTATTCAAGCCTGTCTGAGCCTTTTGAACAGAGCCTGGGCTGTGCTGGAAGTCTCCTGAGAGCAGCGTTCCTTAGAGAGTGGAAGGGATGGCTGCCTTCAGAAGGGCTGGCCCCAGAGTGCTGCGCTGGCTTTAGAGTCTGGCTGTGCCAAAGGTGCACTGAAATATGGGGTGCAGAAATAGAGTCTTTTTCCAAAGCCCTTATACAAATAAAGCGAGCAGAGTTCTTGTCATAAACCTGCATTGTGGCAGCAAGAATCAAGTGTGTATTACTTCCTGCCAGCACTCCAGTTCCTCCCAGACGACTTACATGTTGGAACAGGGGGATGTTCTGCCCTTCCATAGAGTTTTGCAAGTGAACATTTCTAGTCACAGTAGTTTTTAGGAGAATTTTGAAATATTATTATCAATGCTCAGCTCCTTCCCATTTATTTTCATTGTTAAAATAAGCTGCATAAGCTATTAAAGCCTGGAAAAGCAAAGGGAATCCAAAACTTCTACAAAGTGTGCAACTTTGGTTTGATAAGTTACATATTTTAGTGGAAACCCAGGCCACATCTTCATTTGCCTGTGGTCAAATTTTTGGGAGGGTAAAGCAAATGATTACTGTTGGTTTTCTTTTGACACCTCTTAATGCTTCAGGCTTACAATGGTGTTATTTTCACATTGGAAGTTTGACATGCAGGCTAATATGCACAGAAAGAAAAACATCATTGTGTAACTTGGCCTATAAAAGCTTCAACAGCACATTTACAGCGTGGCAGAGCTGTTTAAAGCTGAACATCTTAACACTCCTTCACGGAGGATGGCTGTGAACATGAGCACAGGCAAGATGCTGGTGTCCTCTCTGCAAAGGTAGGTGAGAGCTTTAGACAGGGCCTGCAGCCACAGCTTCCTCTGCCAGGACTAGGGGCTGGAAGCACTGCTCTCCTAATAAAAGACAAGAGTCCAAACAGACCTGCAAAATACAATTTTTGTAGAGGCTTGGAAATTATCTTTGGCCACAATGAACAGGCAAAAGCTTATTGTGTCCTCCAATCCCCACTCACAATTAACATTTGATTTCTAAAAGCGTAGCAATCTTGTATGTTCTTTTCAGTAACAGCATGTGTTCTCTATTCAGAGGAAATCAAAGTTCTATGATGTTTACATTTCAGCAGCATGCTTCAGAGAATGAATTTAGCCATTCAAAGCAGAGCTGCTTTTAAATAATATTAAGATAACAAGGAAGTCGTGGAACAGAGGACCAAATGAAGTTACATTTCTCTCCTGCTAAAATTACTTTTATAATATGCTGTCTGCTGCCTTAGCTTCTGAAGTCTGCAGGTAAAATAAGTAATGGTCTGAACCAAAAGTTACTTAACCCATTTGTGAGGGATAATGTCATGGCACTCGTGGCCTTGCCTGTATCTGGACCATCCGTTTCCCAAAGCGAGATTCACCCTCTGCAGCCATCTGGGAACAACTTACACAGCAGCCATGTGGCACTCTTTTTGCTGGGAGACAATTTTACACCCTTTCAAAAATTTTTTACAAAGTACTTATGCATTGATACGCTGCCCAGTCTGAGGCACAGCTGTGGGAAAGCACCCAGAGGTGCTGTGCTACCCGAACGTGCTTCAGTTGTCTCTGTATAGTGCTGAACCATGCTGTGTAGGTACAGCTTTGTGTTCCTCTTCAGAAGAAAATTTACTCCATAATTTGACAAAATTTGATTTATCCAGAAATAATGTCTTTTTTGTCCACTTGAGGCTGCAGGTTTTTTCTGTTATAGCAAGAGACCTCTTTTGCAAGGTGTAGCCAGAAGGAAAAAAACCAGTCAGCTCTAAGAAACCCAGTCACTTGAAATAAACTAGAATTCACCACATAATTTTCCACCTCAATGTGGTGTACAAGTGCACTGGACAAATCCCTGTGTTTAGTAAGCATGGAGAGGTTGCTTGATGTGTCACCTACAAAGCTCAGACTTGGCTTCAGTGAATGGTTTTTCTCTTGGTTTGTGTCCCAGCCTTGTTTAGTTCATGTGAACACTTTACAGATTATGTAGGGATCCCTGGAGTTCATATTCCATGTAGATGAAATGTAAATCCACTGACTTTCTGCCACTGATGATTGAAAAATGTGTTTAGTACATTATTATTAAGTGAGAAACAGCAATGTGTGATGGAAATCCATGTCTTTGACACCATTAAAGTTCTTTCTGTTAATATTGGTGAGCAGTGGTTGTAAGTCTGTGTGCATTTGTGGGAACAGGATGAAAAAGAATAAAAAGATGCCTGGAATCACAGAAATGTAGGGATACTGATACAACCACCACTCTTGTACAGGGATTGGTTGTCGTGACCCTGGCATCTGTTTTTTGCTCAAATACCGCTGAGCAGTGGATGTTTGCTGGGTGGGTATTGTAGCACATCCTACCACAGAACAGGGAGGGGGACATTCAGTGACACATCCTGATTAATTGGTTAACAGGAGCCTCCTCATACTCATTACAGCTATTCAGCCATATCACTTTTAAAATCTGAAGGCACAATTTTATCTGAGAGTCCATATGGCTTATCAGGAAACTGTGCATATAGAAAACTACCACAATCCTGAACCAAGATAATATTTATCTAATAGACCATAACAACTTGGAGACAGTCAATATGGTCTCTCATTTGAGCATGCATTTTGATATGCATTCTACCTATCCAAACACAAGTCATTTACATTGCAAGCTATCTGTCTGGTAAATCCATGTTTAGGTAATTCTTATAACGGTGGGGCTTTTTTACAAGAGAGATTATGAAGATGACTTGAATGTATTGTAGTTCATGGACTAATTTGGAAATTACTGAGTATTTGCCTGATAGATTGTAATGGACTCTGATGGAGCTGTTGGCTTTTATCAGCTAAACCCATATTTTGGTATGTAAGCAAATTTGAAAAAGCAAAATATTTGCAGAATAATCAACCAGGCTGCTCTGTTTGACTTGCAGCATCCTTCCTGCTTTGAGCCACCAGGCTGATAGAAGGAGGGACTGTCTGCTAGCAGGGCACAGACCTGGCAGAAATGAGCCTTTACCATAAATTCTCCCGTGTCCCTTCAACTCTGAGTAGCCTGAGAGTGTGGAGAGCAGATTGCTGGGGGTTAATGACTGGGGAGAAAGTGAAGAGGTAACCCTGCTCACTTAATCCCATAAAGCTCTGCAGAGAATATCCTATGGTGAAGCCATACGTGCCCTGGGAGTCCCGAGCAGATCCCTGCTGTATGTTTAGAAAGCCTTTAACAGGGTAGTTAAATAGGCTTAATCATCCTCACACTCTCTGTGTTTTCTGTTCTGTTTTCCCTCCCTTGGAAAAGCAAAGGAAAATAAAAATGGAGAGACAGCAGAGAGTACTGGAATATGGAAAAAGGAAACTAGCAACTAGATACTGTTTAGGTTTTATTTCAGTTTGGATACTGTTCAAAGTGAAGGATCAGAAAATTTTCAAAGAACACAGAATTTTGTGAAAAATACACTCAAAGAGCTTTTTCTTTTAAGGCTGCATTTTTGGCAAACCCCAGCCAAGAAAATTGTCTTCCTGAGGAAGGATTGTCCAGAATTACAGTGGCCTTCAGCATGAGCTCCGAGAGGCCACACTCAGAGGGATGAAGGTGTCTCTCCACTGAATGTAGAGGGACCCCACGTGGCTGGTGTAGACTATGTGCCTGCTTCCTAAATGACTCCACTTAGGGGAGCTGAAACCTACCCAAATTCTGCTTTTTCGCCAGATCATCTCATTGAAGACAAAAGGAAAAACACTCAGGCAGAACCAGCCTTTCCAAAAATTTTCCATGACTTACCACAGCAGATCTCCCCATGTACCAATGTTCAAAGTCCTTTCAAGTGAATTGATTTCAGTCATGTTTATGCCATCTCCAAGTCATTTGGTGGCATTTCCAGAAGAGGCAGGAGGTGTTGACGCTGGGTGGAACAGAGAGGGAGTTATTCTGTGTTGGAACCACAGAGAATGAGTGATACTGTGTGCCACAGTTTTGGTAGGTCTTTATGCAACTGTGAAGAGAGTTGCAGTTATTATCATTATGAGACATTTATGAAGTCTAAATTAAAATTCTGATAAATAATGTAAACTGAAATGCAAATTTTTATCAGATCTCATTTTTCTGGAGGAGTATCAGTAAAATAGCATTTGACATGGTGCCAGTATAATGAAAGGTAGTATAATGAAAGATAGTATTTAATTTCCTTGAAAATGCATTTAAATTTGATTATTGAGGGTCTGTTGTCAGCTGCTAAGCTGCTAGAACAGGCTTCAAGACTTACTAGTTTGACTTCATAACCCAAACCCTTCCTATTAGCTAAATAAATAAATACAATCAGTATTCCTCCACAGCTATTAAAGAAACAAGTTGCTGTGTGGCAGAAATGAAGGTGTCACAAGGAAATGAAGATTCTGAGCATAGAGCTTGCACGAATCACTGCACAGATTTGCCTCAGTTTTTAAGAAAAGGATTAAAAGGGAATATGCTGAAATGTGCTGATTTCTGCCCTGCCGTGTCTTGCCCATCTTACAAAGTGAATGAGGGCAGATGAGCCTTTCCACAGTACCCCTCACTTCTGCTGCTGCAGTATAAGGCTATCTGGGAAGCTCCAAGCTAGTTCCTGTGTGGTCTGTGTGGTAAGTAAGCATGATACATTTAATTTCCATTGAAACAGCAATGCAGATTCAACAGTGCATCCTCCTGAGGCTTCCTACATAATTTTTTATTTTGCCTGTTACCTCCAGTCTCAGTTCTTGCTCTTCCTCACTTCCTACTGCCATCAAACCAATGATAGTTGTGCCTGATGTTCTCAACAATACTTCTGGCTCAAGCCCATCCCTGACCCTCTCCTGCTCTGGCCTTCAGCCATATGTGTAGCTTTTTTCTCACCAAACTAAATTGGCGCATACTTCTAACCATAGAATAATTCTAAGTGCAGCCATTATATCATCACTCTTTTAAGGAGAAGGGATTTGAGACTGTTACTATGTTCAGGAAAACGGCATTTGCCATCAGTAAGGATGGCCCCTGTTTGAAGCATAAATTTAAGTGCTTTGCAGAATCAGAGTTCCAGTCACTTGTGTGCCTCAGTTTCCCCTCAATTTCCCCAGGGAAGCTGCCATTTACTCGCATTACTGGTGTGTGGTGAGCTCCCGCTGACTGTGTGCTCATGATGTGCTTGGGAAAACGCCATTAGCTTTTCCAAAGGTCTGAGTTGCCTCTCTCTAATTTTAACTGGTTTTGTTCATAACCTCCAGTGTTCTTTCCCTGTGGATTGCATCCGTGTGTGATTTCTTTATGGGGTAAAATTAAAATGCATTGGGAAAGTTCCTGAATAACAAAATGCAGCACTCCAGCCACCTGGAGTTTTACTCTATTTGTATGCCCACTCCTGCTTCAGTGACTCTTTCAGAGGTTCCCCCTCACAGCTGCAGATAAGTGGGCACGACTAAAGGTGACAGATTGAGAATATATGTTCAAGTACATATATAAGTGTATATATAGATTTCCATTCCTCCTTTGTTTCTTCCTCCTGTTCACTGATGTTAAAATCACACACTTGCAATTCAAACCCCAGCATACATTGTTATTTTGTAAAATAATGAAAATATTGCTCACCTTCATCCCTTCCCTTTCACAGGATTTCACAAACATCATTCCCCTCATTCCTGGCTGACAAGGGCCTCTCATTAAGCTCGTGATCATCTTCTTTGACCACATCCTTGTCATCCCAGCAGAAGTATTTCCTGCACCACAGCGGTCCCATGTAGGTCTAAGCTGACAGTTGACTAGGAAAGCTTCAGATCCAAATCAGACTTCCTGACACAACTGATATGTTCCTCACAAGACTCTGTGGAGTGTCATGGCTTGTACTGCTTTGTATTTACCTGAAAAATTCAGAATCTGGTCAATACTGTAAAGCTCTCAAAGTTGAAGGCACTCACACTGGTGAGGGGGGGAGGCTGTGATTCTGGGCTTACATTTTTACATCTGTTTGCTTCAACCACCCTTGTGCTGCTTTTGTGTTCACTTTCTTTGAATATTCATGTGATTGAATTGTGTGTCCATTAACATTCACAGAAAGTGAACCTCAGAGCTGCACATATATTTGCAGAAGCAGCGGTTTACATTTGCACACTTAGGTATTCATAGCTAAAAGCACTCACTCGAGGAACAAAATCACTACCATTTAGCCAGCCAGTCCCATGCAAAACTGTTTATTACCCACAAAGAACTGATTTTTGATCCTGCTATAGAAATTTTTTTGCTTGCTTTTAGAAAAAATTGTGTATGTAAATCACTACTTTCCATACATTTGTGCAAGTAGAAGAAAAGCTTAGACAGATTATGTATTAGGAAGTATTTGTTTAGAATTTGGATACTCCTGCCACAAAAGCGTGACCTCTAGTAGATCTTAGTGGTATAGAAACTATGACACACAGCTGAGCAGATACAGGCTTTTCAGCAGAGATGTTACACATCCACCTGACACAGTTAATTAAAATGTCACTTCTATAGGAGTAAAGGGAGATGAATGTGAGCCAAACAGCTGAGCAGAGAATTTTGTTTTGCCTTTGAGCAATTCACTGTAATTTTGTTTAAACACAGGGTGGGGGGGTTTTCTATTGTATTGATCAATAAAAAGCTACAAAATTTACCCTAAAAAATCACTGGCATATTCAAACCATTTTCTTCACAACTTAGACTTATTGGTCCTAAACTTTCCAGCCTGTTCTGCAGGGTGGCCTGACACACTCTCAGCCCTGCCTTGTGATTTCAGTGGTAGTTATAACAATCTTGCCAGGAGGGTGTTTAGCATCAAAGGCTGCACTAAGTGACAACGTGGGGTTAAGCCATGCTCCATCAGGGTATGTGAAATAGCGTGTGGTTTGTTGAAAACAACTGCAAACTCTAAATTGGCACAAATGTCAGGAGCATTTGATGGTGTGTGTTGATGGCACAAAGCTGGGAGGTGTTCCCAACAGAGAAGAACTGACGTGGTACAGGAGGGATGCATGGAGGTTTGGACTGAAATACTGGAAACAGGGTAAAATTCATTCAATGTGCAAAGTATTTGGAACTAACACCCAGAAAATACCTCCCATAAGATGGGAGCTCATCACTGGAAATGACTGAAAGGTCGTGAGCTGATTGTGTGGCAGCTGTGAGCCACCAGCCCCGGGGCACTTGTGAGAAGGCTGCCTTCAGTTATACCAGGAGTGATATTCCCAGGAGAGCTAAGGATGGATCAAGGTAAGTGTCGTGATCTACTGGGCTGGTCTAATGGCTCACTCCTGCCCTAAAAACAGAGACATGAGTCTCGTGCCCTTTTCCTACACTCAGACACAGCTCCCACTATCTCCTGTGCACCATCTCTATTTTCCTCAGGCCCTTCTCATGGTCTTCTGCTTCCTGTCAGTCCAGTCTCCTGCAATTTTGGCAACAAGGAACAAAAAACAGGGGTTTGCTGAGTGAGTGAGCTGCATCCATTGGCAGAGGGATTCAGAGAACGACATAACTACCACATGGTTAATGGCAAAGATGTATAGCAGAGAGCAGAGATGGGGAAAAGGGAAAGGAGTAGCCACTGATTCTACCGGGAAGTGGCTGTTACATCAGTTTATCCCATTTTAAGAAAACTGCTGCCACAGTGGCTTTGAGTAAGGCTTTGAGATGAGCTCATCCAAAGCATTGCATGCATGTGATGGTAACACCAGGATGTGTCTTCTGGTGGTGTCTTTGCAGAGCAGCCAGAGAAGGGGGGTTCAGGCTGCCTCACTGCCCTCCAGAGATGCTCCTGGGACAGTCAGGGGTTGGGACTTCCTTGTTAGTGGGAAAATGTATAGTGCCAGTTGGCAGCTCTGTTAGAGGGTTGCTCCCAGATCTCCAGTCTGTGATAGCAACTCATCAACGAGAAGGAGACTCCACAGAGTCTGCCATGCCAGCACACAAGTACTGCAAACACCATTATTTGGTCCTTTTTGTAAGCCTGTTAGGGGTTTTTTGCCCTCAGCTGAAAACCTGGTCCAGAACCACCCTCCTCTACTCAGTAGAAATCTAATGATTTTCAGCTAAGTGTATTTAAGAGCAGGGTACGCAGGGGATCAAGTAAACTCGATGGCAAAACAAGAGAAGGCAATTAGCAGGATATATGGCCGGGCTCTTAATTACCACATTGAAAGCAAGTGGTCACAAGGATACAAATAGAAAAGACAAATTTGCTCAGGGATAGCAATGAGCCTCCAGCTTCTAGACATCCCAAGAGCCTTTTCAGCTACCAGACCTGGGAATCAAGAGCTCCTGGAGACACCCTACCTTCCATATTTCTCCCCGTTTTCCATGTATCCCTGTATTCCTGGTGTCATACCAGCTTCAGGAGCAGGTGACCTGTTTTTATCCAATGATCCTTTCCTGGGCATTCCTTCTGCATCAGGTACTGTCACCATACAGCAACTTACCCACCTTTGTCACAGAGGCTTTGCCAGGTGTTGCACAAATGATGTCTGTCTCAGGATCCAGATCTGGAGTAGTGAGAGGGATCCTTTCATCCCTTCCCGTGCCATCACTGCAGCAGCTGTGCCATGCAATGCTCTCTCCCCCTGCAGATATTCCTTCACTGCTGTGCCCCAGACTGCAGGTCCCAGCATCCTGTAAGTGGTGTCTGAAAGGATCCAGCACAGTGATCAGGAGTGCCAGGGAAAACATCCAACCAGTGCAGGAGCATGAGGAGGCTGGGAAAAACGTGAAGGACAAGGTGTTTTCTGCCTTTCAGAAAGAGAACTGAAAGGAAGTACGTCTGGAAAATAGAGCAGGAGGTGTGAGAACTGGATGATTTATGCATATGTACACACAAGAAAATGAGAAGCAAAGTTTCAAACTGGCAATTCATTTGGGTTTTTTATTGATTATAAATTGAATCTCCAAGCTGTAATTAATAACCTGAGCCTGGACCATGCCTGTTACACAGAGTTGCTAACACATCTCTATAAAACGTCTAGCAAGGCAGGAGCTAAACATAAATTCTGTGAAGCTTATGATTCCCAGCATGTTACCAACTTCCTATAAAAGGCGGTCTGTTGTTATAAAACATGGCAGCAGGCATGGCCCTGAAATGCTGCTTGAAAACATCTCTTCCAGCAACTCTTTCCAGTGTTGTTCCACTTTTTGTGTAGCCTTTGTAAGGTTTCTGTGGCCCGTTTTCACCTCTCTCCTCTTTGTTCTTGAATAAAATAAATGTAATAGTCATATGTGAAAGTATGTTCAAAGACCGTTAATGTTATTTTAATGTCTGTGTTTATGTCATAATTTACACTTTTTCCTTTGGACACAGTTATTTATACCCACAGCTGAAAATTCAGCTTTAGGCTTGGAGCTGTGTGATTTGGGCTGAGGTGGTATTGCAAATTTTGACTTTGTGGATGGGGGTTTTTTGTATATACCTATATATACAAAATTCTTTTGCCTTGACAGGCCTAAAAAGGGAGCAAAAGCACCCAAATGCTTTTATCTCTTCTCTTACACATGACTCCAACAATAATATAATAATTTTCATTTTAAAGTGCACTAATGCCATTTTAATCATTTTTTGAGCAACTAATGTAACACAAAGGAAAGGATGAAATGGAATATTTGTGGCTGCAGAGACAGATATCATTATTCAAGGGTAGAAGCATGTGAAAGGGTAAAGGGGGTTTAAAGAGATACTCTTTTGTTGTACTTAACACTGATAAATGACATACAAGTCAGGATAACAGGGCAGAGCTCCTGTCAGGGAGACAGTGATAAATGTGGAGGCTGGGACAGAAAGGTCCACTAAACAGAAATCTGTATATGACACGTTGTACATTTGATAGACTTGTCTGCATGGTCTGAGCCACAAAGTGTTCCTCTTGGCTCAAATTATGGCCCTCGAGCACATCTTATACAACCACTGAGCTCATGTTTGTTTTCCCATTTCGATGTGGCAGCAAAGATCAATTCCCCTTAATCAGTGCAACACACAGGGCTAAAACCAGTGAGGAAAAATGTTCTTATACAAATATAATTGATATCTCTTTCAGGCAAATCATTGTATAATATGAAACAAAAAGCAAACAGACCCTTTTATTATTACTGCTGTCTTCTTTCTAAAAAATGCCCAGCATCAGCTTTTTAATCAAAAGATTAATTTAAGAGAAAACAAAATCTCCTATTATTTCTTTATGAATGAAACAAAAGGTCTGTGAATGGTACATTAAGCTTCCGACATCCTATGCAACATGACCTGTACTTCTTGAATGTCCTCAGCATCAAAAATTAAGACAAAGGAATGGAGACAGTCAGAAAAGGCATTTATGTCCTCCAAAAGCAACTTTTAACAGTTCACAAAGGAAAAAAAGTCCCAGAATTCACTCATGTAACATTCACTGTGTCCTCCTAAGAGATGACCAAAGCTTGTGCTTTCAGTGGGAGGAGCATGCATGAAGGAGTCCATGTGGTACCAGGTAAGAACACAAGGAAGATTGAATGAAAGCAATTCTGCGGGACTGGTGGAGGATTAGAGACTGATAGTCGGTCTCTTTTGGGTTCCTTTAAGGACACAGACATTTTGACTGCCATATTCTGCCAGTCTCACTGAGCGCTGTGAGTCAGGTGGTGCAGTGGAGAACTGCCAAGTTCTAGGTGGGAATGCTTTCTCTGTTACAGCAAGTTGTGAATGTGTCATCTCTTACTGAAACTACCATCCATGTCTGTGGGTACCAATATCACAGGAGCAGAGAATGGTTTGAGTTGGAGGGGACTGTAAAGACCACCTAGTTCTGAAGCCCTTGCCATGGGCTGAGACACATTCCACTCAGACCAGGTTGCTCAGAGCCCCATACAACCCAGTCTCCAATATTTCCAGGGATGGGGCATGCACAGCTTCTCTGGGAAATCTGTGCCAGGGCCTCACCACCATCAGAATAATCAATTTCTTTCTAATCTCTAATTTAAACCTACTCTCTTAGTTTGAAGCCATTCCCCCTTGTCCTGTCACTTCATGTCCTTGTCAGAAGTCCCTCTGCAGCTCTCTTGTAGCCCCTTTAGCACTGGAAGGTGCTCTAAGGACTCCCTGAAGCCTTCTTTTCTCCAGACTGAACAAACCCAGCTCTCCCAGCCTGTCTCCATGGGAGAGGTGCTCCAGCTCTCTGATCATTTTTATCACCCTCCCCTGGACTTGCTCCAGCAGGTCCATGTGCTGACACAGCTTAACAAAGATGAGTCACAAAGGCAGCATTGGAACCTGAATTTCAAAGTTACCCAGCTTCTTATCTGCAAGTGTCACCACTGGCTGCTTTTGTCCCTTCCCATCTCCAGCACAGTCCCAGGGAATGATGTGGAGAGGCACATCTGTGCTCCAAGCCATGATCACCTCTCGCTTACTGAATTTAGGGCTGGGAAAACAGATGGGACAGAGCTCCCCTCTTCAACCCTGTGCAGAGGAGACTGGGACAGCAACACAGGTGTCTGGGTTCACTTTTCTGCTGAGAACTCCCTTCTTCCAAAGTCTTCTGGGACTGTAGGAGGGATCAGCAATGTTGCTGTCAAAAATGTTTTATAGGGAAAAGGTATTGGAGGCCTTCCACTTAAATGGCTTCACTTTTCAAGCACGTGCTAAGTTCAGGAACACGTTGTCCAAACTGTTCCGCACAGGAGAGGAGGTAGAGACCATCTCTGCAACCCTGCAACTGAGCTGAAATTCCAGGGAAGGGTTCCTGTGAGCGTGGCCAATCTCAAGACCCTCTTACCAGTTATCAGTGTGGGAGGTGTAAGAGCCACAGATTTTAACGCAGTGAGGCTGGGCAGATGGGTGCCCACACAGAAGCTGTGGATATGGGGGTAATCGCAAGAAGAAACAAGACCCTTTAATAAATCCTGCCATATTTCAGACCCCTGGTTTACTGAAGCAATGTTTAAATTTAATATAATACAGGCTCAACTCAGTGCTGACAAACGGACTGCTGCTATCCACTCATGTCCTTTGCTCCTGGAGCTGATACATCCTCAGAATGCTCAAACCAGTGGGAGGGAAGCATGAACTTATTTTCAATGCAACTTTCCCCCTCACTGCCACTCTGTAATGCAGGGTCTTGCAGGGAGAAGGGCTTGCTCACCTGCCCGTGTTTGCACCTGGACACTGGAGTGTTCTGCATCGTGTCAGCCCTCCAAAGTCAGTAAGGAACAGCGTCTGTACGTGCCCAAAATGGCCTACAAAATACTCTGGCAAATGGGTGGAAGCCCCGCCAAAGCATCCCTTTTCATAACACGCTGCTCTGACACCACAGCTGACACAGTCCGAACAGATTGACTCGGGGAGGGAAGACGGAGAAGGGAGGAAAATAATGTGTTGTCCCCCACATGCTGTTTTCTGTCTTAGTTTGCTGCCTCTTGCAGTGTGGGTGAGAATTGGCATCCTGATACAGAAATCTCCTGTTAGTCCTTGGAATCAAAGAGTGCGTTAAATAACAGACCTCACATCCATGGTTTTAAAACTATATTACAAGAGTTTCTCCATTTAAAATGTATTTCACTACTAAGTCTAAATATTGATTTCAGGCTAGAAAACTTTGCATGTCAGGTTGGAAAGAGAGAAACATGCTGCATTTTCCCATTTTTGACTATCACAGCGCCTTTTTTGTTATTAAAATAGTAAAAAAGGAAGAATCTATCAACTGTTAGCTGTTGTATATCTTGGTTTTTTCCATTTTAATGCAGTAAATTTTTGACAGGAACTGAAATAAGCTCTACAGGGATTTTTTGAAGAAGAAAAGTCTATTCAATAGTAATGTAAAATGCAAATTAAATATTTGTTCGGTGTTTAGTCATTCCTCAGAGACTAAAAGAAATTCTTCATCACGACCTCTATACTGACCTTCACATCAAATTAGAAAGTTATAGTGTTTATGTGGAACCATATACACTGTCCCTATTGTAAAGAAGAAATGAATATTTTACAGCGATTGCAATTTGTTTCAAGGATCATTTTCTGAGATCTCTGCTTGCTGAAGACTACAATTTACCTTTTTACAATTTCATTTAATGATCTGACATTTGAGACACTTCCTAATTAATTCTGTCGCTGCCTAAGCCAGCTGTGATAAATATAACCTGTGCATACAGGATTACATTGTCGCTTTTTGAAAATGCATCCAGTGAGAAAAGGTGAAGCTTCCACGGTAGGACATTTGTGTCACCCATACTGGGAACGATGAAACTCTGGAATAGCCACTGCACTGAAGAGCTGGTGTGAAAGGCTGCACAAAGTAAGGTGGGAGCAGAGGCTGCTTTGTATTTAACAGAACATTTTTCATTATTTAAGTTGGTTTTTAGCACACAGAACCAGCTGTTTCAGAGTTTGGCATTTGTTGGATGCTTCTTTATCAATAGTTCTGGAATGGAACACATTGGCATGGCCGTGGTCAGTGTGAGGCAATGCTGCAGGAACGTGGGGTGTGTGAGCCCCTTGGAAACCAGAGGGAATGTCCTGAGCATGGCCAGAGCGTGGGCTGCAGCTCATGGCTGAGTCAGCTGGGGGATGCTGTGGTTAAAGAAGTCAACCTGCAAAAATGGTCTTTGCAAGCCAGCAACGGGGTCATTTTAAAAATGGCTTTGCAAGCAGCAGCTGTGACAACTGATGACACAATTCTGAGTGACCACAGGGCCACCAGGCTGAGCAGGTCCTTTGTTAACTGTGTACAGTCAGTTGTGGACCTTGCTTATCAATCAGCAAATAAAACAGCATTTTTAAATCTGGCAAACACTCCTGGCTATGGCCCAAAAATTAAGCACTGCACGTGCAAACTTCTTCCTTGCATCTTTACTTCCAAGTAAATATTTCAAGGGGTTTTTCTCTTTTTGTTCAGTGAATTAAAGCAGAGATGTGAAAGGGCAGTTTTTCATGTGCAGAAGTTGGGGGTTTTTCCATTAAAGAGCAAAAATCTTTCGAATAAGATTATAACAGATCTTGAGCTGTTCATTATTTTCTATATAACAGATCCTGCTGTGGAGGAAATAGTAATTGCAACAACTGGAAAAAGTCTAATACTTCTAAATATCTGTTTCTATGGTGACTTTAATAAATATTCTTTTCAGGATAAATTTAGGTACTCAGGAACATAAATGCTTCCTGCCTTCTGTTTCAGACTAAAATAGAATGGTATTTGCACAGAGATGTATTTTAGACACATTTGGCATATTTTCCCCAGATTGCCACTTTCTTGGTGACTATTATTTTTTTCTGGAAAAGTAGCAGATAGCCATAAACACTACTTCATTTAGCTTGGAGAAACTGTAATTGCAATACCAGGAATAGACCTGGTGAGGAAAAGGGAAATTCTGCAGCTTCCAGGGACCCAGAATGAGATTGTTTCACCTTTGCTATGGCCATCACTCACAAAACCCTCAGCAGCAGGAGGAGCAGCCTGGCCATCAGAGATGATTTGGTTGCCTAAACGTGTCTGGTGGCTGCAGATTCGAGCTGTGGCTGTTCCCCGCTCAGTCTTGGAATCTGTTCTTGTGTCAGCACAGGTGCCCTGCAAGCCGGGCTTGCCAGAGCAGGCATTCCAACATTGTTGTTTCCCCATGAAGTTGTGAGCTTTAACACTGGTCCCGAGTGACACGAGCATTTTTCCTTTCTTTCTTTTCCTCCTCTGTCTGTAGAACCAATAACTTTCTGTCATGTTAGTTCTTTGATTTTAAACCAGAGATAAGCTGCAACCAGAAAAAATAACAACCGTGTTTGGAGCCTTCCAGCCAAGGGGGATCAGGAGGGATGAGGCTGGACGTGCAGGAGCAGGCTGCAGCTGGGTTTGGTTTTGTAGTGGAGGTTTCCCTCCAGTGGCTTCTCCAAAAAGTGCAGCGTTGAAGAAGCTGCTGGGGTTTTATACTGAAACAAGGCTGACTGAAAAAAGGTGCTCTCACGTCTCCCAAAGCTAACTCCACGCCCTGTTACCCTAGAAAAAAGGCCAAGAATTAGGCAAACTGATGTCAACATTCATGGCTCCTAAGGGAGTTCTCAATATCCAACGCACAGGAAATTTAGGTCTGTCCTTCTCTTGAACAAAAGGGTTATTACCCTCCTTAATTTATCCTAATGATGTACTTATGTTTTCTCTAATAACAAAATCCTGAATGCAGTTCTTACCCCAAGAAGCTTATAATCAAAAATAAAAAATTTACAGGAAATAAAAGAAATCACGAACAAGTACATTATTCTGCATAATAAAATATTTGTATAATGTACTATGTGGGGTTTTTCTTAAGCCTTATGACAAAGTATAATTAAAATAAAAGCTCTGGAGGCAGGTAATGATGTTGTTTTGTGGCTGTTTGCAGGATGTCTCTCCCAAACCCTAGGGCCTATGGAAGAAAGCACACAGGTTCTTGCTGAAAAGTTAACCAGGAATGATGGCACCTTGGCAGGGAGAACGGCCCTGACAGGCAGTGGGAGCTGGGGCAGAAGGCTGGGAGCTGGCCAGGCTGTGCCCAGACAGCCAAGGCAAGAGGCTGATGTTCAGCGTGTCTGAGAGAAAGGTGTCAGTGTGGAAAAAGAAAGGTGAGAGGCAATCCAGGCTGGACAATGACCTTTTGTAGCCCGTGGGTAGGAGCAGGGTGGGATTGAATTTCTCAGGGGTAAGAGAAAGAAACCTGCTAGGATCGAGGTGTGAAAATGGGGTGCCTGGAGGGGAGCTTTGCCTGTGGGCATTGCTGGGAACGGTTGGCTGCTAGAGAAGTCAGAAATCAAGAATCATTGAGATTTCAGTAATCCCAGCTCAGCCAAATCCCAGCTCATACAATGGCCAGGCTGGGAGCCTGAGTGACAGGCAGAACAGCCTTATCACCTGCCGTGATTAGGAAAGGATGTGGAAAGGAGGAAACATTGTGAGGAAAGATTAAAAACTGAGCAAAAAGCAACTGACCAATCACAAAGGTGTGCCAGGATTTTAGTCTGGACAGCGCAGGTAGGATCCAGATCCTGCTCAGCACACAGAATCATAGGGATCTGCTGGGGTGTCTGTGTGTAGGGCCCTGTCACAGTTGCAGTCAGTGTGAGCTCTGGAGCCCAGAGAGGAAGTCATGTGGCCAGAGGCAGGACAGGACTTTAGGATGATCTCCAGTATTCCTGAGGGTCAATGGATTGCCCTGACTAGAGCTCCACTGTCTGCTGCAGGTGCTTAGGCAGTCACTCCATGGACACAGCTCCCTGTGGGTGCTTTCCGCCCAAGGAACCCACTAATCCAGACGTTGTCAGCATTGAGAAGATACTGGGATCAAAACCAGTGATGCCCCAGAGAGGGCTGGAAAGAGAGAGGAGAAAGGATCAAATGGACATAAAACAGGAGAATCAATAAGAGACGATGTTTAGTTTTAAAATTTTATGTAGCCTGAGTGAGAAATTTTTGAGTCCTAGGTGGACCTCTTTGAAAGGCAGCTTTTGTTAGTTTGTTTTATTGCTTTGTTTATCTTTTTATTAGATTTAACCCAGACACTTTAAGCCAGAGACACAGTTTTCTCGTCATAGCATGACCCATCACCAGCCAGGTGAGAGAAATTTTGACCACGGTTTAGCAAAGCACATTGCATGCCACTGAAAGCCAGGAAACAATTCACACATTTGAATGCATCTAAGGACCTAACTTGTTTTTAATCATAATCACAGAAAATTACTCATTTAAATACTACCAAGGATTGCAAGTCTCTTCACTATGCTCCCCGCTTTTACAGCACTTGATTTTTTAGCATTTAACATTAAAATATACGTGTTATGATCTTTATTTTTGGATGTGCTTTTACTTTGCTCTAGAGCTGCTTAATTCTCTGCCATATCTGGAATGACATTTGCCATGGATGTCAGCCAGTAAGTTTGTGAAAGTTTTTCTGGTTCCCTGGAAACCTTCCCTAACATCCCACCCTGCCCAGAGTTTAGACAATGACACATCTCAGTGTTACATACTTCCCATGCCTCAGTTCTGAAGGGATTTTTCCCCTTTGCATGTGAAGAAGAGCTGACATAGCCTAGATTGGCTTTTGAGACATTCTTGGAATAGTCAAGATGCTTGGTGTTTAAGAGAAATATTTATCTTACAGTTCACAGCCAAGGGCAGCTGGCCTGGCTCAGAACCCATTGCCTCCATCGGGAATTGGCTCCTGCTGATAGAAGCTGCTCCCTGCCTGCCAACAGATACATGGCCAACCAAAAGTGTAAACCTGAGAACTGGAGGAATTCTGCTACCAGTTAATAAAAAAATATGAGTTCACGCAGATTACACAAAGCGAACAACGCTTGGCCTGCAGTTCTAGGAGGATTTACCTTTGCCCAGGACCTGAACAGTTTAGAGAGCCATGGAAATGCAGATCTGGGCCCCAGCCCAGGGCACCCTGGGGACAGAAGAAGAGACACATATCAGTAGCATCAAGTACCAGACTCCAACCTGAGAGACCCAAGCAAGGAATAAGCAGCCCCTGTGGCAACTCTTCCAAAGGGAGAGCACTCAGAATGAAAGGAATTAAAATCAGAATACAAGCTGGTGTACTTTAGGAAAAAAACCAACCCACAATATAACAACTGATCTATAATAATCTTCGGGCTCTTTCTCCATATAGTCAAGTCCTCCTGCACTTCCTCTGACTGTCAGAGAGATGTCCAGCATATTTCCCAATTTCCAAGCTTTTTGCTCTGTTTCCTGTTTGCAGAGCATCTGTTTCTTCTGAAAAAAGCAGGACTTATTCCTGCTGGTGCTATCCCTTTTACACATAAAATAACCTGGGTAGAACAATAACAACCAGATGTGATATATGATGTCTCATAATCTATAACAGCAACATCTCTCTCCAGCCCAGGAGGGTTATTTCATTCATCAGGTTTAACGAGTGTTCAAGCAGTTTATGACACGTACTGCTTCACACGATCTAAATGCAGCTTTGTCGTTATATCAGATAAATCTTCCTAAGCAAGGATCTCTGCTATCACACACACACACACAAATGGTGTCTGAGCTACTCCAAGGGCTCGTGTTTTGCCAAATGAATTCAATTGGGATTTCGGTTAATGGTTTTAAATACAATTATTCTACACTAACAGTGAACTTAGGGTTTTCTAATATTAGTTCTGCTCCTGTGCTGGGTCAGTAGGAAGGTTCTGAGGCCGTGCAAAGAGTAACTAGCTCCCAGGAGGACCCTGGCAGACAGACTGGCATTGGGGGTGTCCTGCTAACAGTGCGATTTTATTCCGAGTTTGTGAAATCTGTAAATTGTACTTAGTAACAAAACCTACACAGATTACAAGTGAAGAGAAGAGACAACATGAGACTGGAATTAATAATATTGTGGTTTCCAGGCAGGGGTCAAGGTCAAAGAGCACTTTCACAGTGAAATCAGCAGCCGTTGTTTCTGTGTGGCTATTTCTTGTACCCAGCCGTACGTGATGCTGAAAGAGCCACGTATACATCACGAGCAGACTGGTGAGAGCGTCTGGCAATGCTCCAAAAGCAGGCTATAATGAGCAAATGACAGTTGGGAACTGGCAAATTTCTGGTTTCCTTCTAAGATTTTAAAATATGAATGAGTTTTCCAGGGAGTGAGGGAGTTACCAGTAAAATATTTCCCTGGCATCAAAATTTTTAATCTGAAATAATTCAAGGATGGGCGTGCTGGTCTGCAAAATCCCTGTTAGAAGAATTTTTAAAACAGGAAAGCTAGGGGGAGTAAGGATTAGAGTCACTTTACTAACAATATAGAACAATACACATAGGTTTATTTTGAAAGGTTATCATTAGTGCCAGTCATAATAAAATGCCTGGAGCTAAACATGTAAAACTTGTAAAGATCCATTGCAATGGAATCCATTGTAATCACATATTGAGCAATGAGCAGTGGATTCTTTGATACAGCTTGCTTTGATAACAGCCCTGCCTAGACCAACAGCATCCTTGAAAATTATTTGATAGCATAATATTCATCTACTGAAGCAATTGTTTTTAGAAGGCTTGAGGTTAAAAAGAAGCAATGTAAATTTTAACTGGATTGATAGCTTCAGAATAAATTAACTATTTTAACTTGGATGAGTTACTTGGATTTACAAGCAGAACTTGGGCATTCCAATACCTAAAAAAAGCACTGTTGCAAGTCACGCACCTTAAGGAATGGCATCAAGATAAGGTAAACTGACCTCACAAAATGTTATGGGGGAAGGGGCTAAAAAACCACTTCCATATGAAGCTCTCCGATGGAGAGGACTCCACTGATGGCAGACATTAAAGTCAAGCTTTCCCACATTTATGAAATCCTGGAACTGCTGTTTGAGACAGCTGCAGAGCCTTGTGGGCAGCGGACAATGCTGTGAAGCCCTCAGGCTGCTGAGGGAGGTGAACTTGTGGCTGCTCCATCCCAGCAGGAGCTTTCATCCCCTGAGCATGACTCGAAACCACCTTTAGGCACATGGCCTGTTCAGGGCTGGCTCTGAAGACAAGAATCGGCTCAGAGCACCTCGATGGTGACCCCCAGCAGGGACACGGGTTGCTGCAGAGACTTGGTGCTTGTGTGTCTCTGAAGGCAGAAATTGTTTAGGGAAATCTCCAAGGAGAACCTAGTAAGGCTTAGGATGCTGTCAGATTTAGCCAAGGGAGGTTGGTGGCTGAAGGCTAGGCAGGTAGCCTTGGAGCTTTGGCTTTGGAATTGCTTTTTTATCTCTTTGTGCCCTGCCCGTAGGAAGGAGATAACAGTTTTTCTCCAGCTGTTGATAAAGTGGCAAAGAAAATTTTAAAAAAAAAAAAAAGGAAAAAAAGAAAGAGAAAGGGAGACACTTATATAAAGCTAGACAGACAGAAACACATTACCTCAACAGCACCAGAATCTGAGGCTGAAAAAGAGAGAGAAAATTGTGTTTGTCCTGGAATTAATAACTTTTAGAAGAGCAAGTTGAGAGCCCAGAAGTAGACTACAAATTAAAACCCTGTCTGTTCTCTCTTTGGGGGGAAAATGGCTAAAGATACAAAGCAAATGGTGGGAGCAGGACTGAACCACAGAGGGACAGTGAAGGACCAGTCACTGAACACGCAGATCTGAAGATGGGCAGGTGAAGGTGCCCAGTTATGCAGCCCTGGCATAGTTTGCCATCAAATGACTGCAGAAGCCGTACAACAAGGCAAGGGATGCACCAACTTCTCAGTGTCCCTGCAAGCTGCCACCAGCCCACCCTGAGAGGCTGCAGAAATGAAGAAGAGAGGGCTGGAGCTGGGCTGAGCCTAGAGGAGATGGTCCCTGGAAGCACCTTGTAAGAAGGAGAGGACCAGAGCAACAAGGGGCCTTGTGCCAGCGCTGAGGACTCTACAGCAGTAATGTCATCCATGCCCTCCCTGCAGTGCTTGGACTCAAGGACACACGTGAGCCAAGGCAGTCTCAAAAGTTGAGGCCTCAGTGAAAAAGTGTTGAGTTTTAATAAGGAATAATTTCTTCATGCTGCAGTGACAATTTGCCCGATTTCTGCTGCCTGTAAATGCAGTGATGCATCTGTGGGGACAGGGCAGTGGCACGGCGGGCGAGCGTGGGGCTCTGTGCGGAGCAAATCAGCTCATACCTGTTCTCCCAGCAGAGCTGTGCCAGTGGGAGTCTGCTCTGGTATTTTTGGAAGCCTGAGCAGATTCAAATAGCTGAGTGCTGATGTGTCTGGGATCAGGAGCCCAGGTCAGAGAGGATCAGGAGGAAGCACTTGTGGTGGCATGGCTGCCTCCAGCTCTCCTGCAGCAGGCAGCATCCGGGGCCCTCCGTCACGGATGTGTCCTGTCCTTCTCGCACCAGGCCAGCTCACTCTGGTGTTCAGCAGTGTGGGACGTGGGTCTTCAAAGACTTACCCAACAGTGTGAATGTTCCACACTGCCTTTGGTCACTGTGCAAAGCAAAGCACTTCTGAAATGGTTAAAGTTGGTGGATGTAGAATGAGGACACAGGCTCTGGTCCTTCTGGAAAGACACCACTTCAGGGGTAATATTGTGTATATTTTTTTCTTCCAGTCTTTGCCACAGCTGGAAATTATAAAAAAAAATCCAAACCCCAAATTCTACCACTTTCTGTTTAAGTTGCTGTAAAAATTCAGTCCCTGGGTGCTTTGATAGGAGATAGCCTAATCCTCTTCTTGCTTGAGTGGTCTCTCCAATTTCTGCTGTAGAGCTGACAAGTCCCTTTGGGGTTTATGCTGAGGGATTTTTTTCTAGTCCTTTTTTTTCCCTTCTTTTGCTCTACTGATTTTACCTCAAGGGAAATCACTGAGGTTGGTGTTTTTTGTTTTTTTTTTACAAGCAATAGCTTCTTATTTATTTAGCTAAGATATCTAATTCCATTAAAGATAGCTGCTTTGAGGGTCTTTTTAAACATTCCTCCTTTTGCTCTGGATTCTTGAGATTTTACAGCATATTTTTACCGCACTAGTTGGCTTGGATAGTTAGAGTTCCATTACGCTTGTCTAACAAGCAGGAAAATGTATTTAAACCCTTCAGAGAGAACAGTCACAGGGTCTGTTCCACTCCAGTGAGACCCACGTCCAGTGTGCCAGGGTAGAGCCGAAGGAGAGCCAGGAGAGAGCTGGGTCCTCTGCCTCCGCACTATTCCCTGTCCCCAGAACACGTGTGCCTGCGAAAGGGCAGGTCACAAATACGGAAGATAAATAACTGAAGGAGTTCAACAACTTTATCTGTAACAGATGCGCTGAAATTTTCCTATAAATCAAGATGGTATCTTCCTATAGCCCTGCTCTGTGTCACATCCCAGAGTGGAGGACATCACGGCACAGGAACAGCTGGATAAAGAGTTGTAGGCTGAATTATGCCAAAGGGCAGGAATGTGCTGTTCCTCCAAATACCATTTCAGCTGCTCAGTTTTGTTTTCTCTTGACAAACAAGGGATAAACTAATTACATTATATTGCAGATAGCAGAGGATGGAAGTGAAATAGAGCCCCTTATCTCTGGGAAAGCCCTCGGATATGACTGTGGTTGTACAAATACTTGCACTGCAAATACAATTACTCAGGATGAGAGGGGACGCAAGGAGAGCCACCGGCAAAGGGTGGAGCAGGGCACTTAGCAGACCTCACCCATCTTCATCTCTGGTGTGTCTGGATATCAGGGACAGGGCGAAGTGTGCTGTCTCAGTGCTGGCACTAAGGAGAAATACTCTGTAGGGTTTCATTTCATCTTTATAAGCTACAAGACTGTTTATTCTGTATTATTCCACGTTGTTTCCCTGTCTGTTTACCTTGTGAAACAGCATGTTTGGTTTCCTGGTCTGAAGAATTAATGAGCCAAATGCACTGAATGAAGTGCAAGAGATACACAGGGGAAACAGAGAGGCTGACTGGTAACCATTCTAAGATTGGCTCAAGAAAGCAGGAGCAGAGTCAGGAACTGCATGAAAATCCTCTGAGTCCCAGTCTCTCAACCCTGAACCCCACCTTGTCAAGGACAGAGCTCTGTTTGTAATGTGGCCATGCATTACACATTAAGCCACTTTCTGCCTCCAGCCCACCCTCACTTGAGCAAATTTCCAACTTTGATTTTCATGTCTATAAGGGCAAATTCCTCCGGCAAAAAAAAAGGTTCTTCCAGATAATAGGCTCAGAAACCCCAGATGCTCAGGAGCTGCAGAAAACCAGAAAGACTCTAAAGAAATAGTAACTGGTTTTTTTACAGAGCTGATGAATCTGGCTAATGTGTTAGGAAAATCAGGTGTATCAAAAATTAGGGTGAGGTAGTAGCTTACAAAGCAGAAAGCTCTTGGCTGATGCCAAAAAGCTGCTTCAGTATTGGTTTCTGTTTGACAAGAGTCAGGAGCTCAGCAACCTCTTCCCAGGGGGAAGGCAGATCTCTGCTTTATTTATGAAGTCAGGAACCTGACTGGAGTATGTTAAGCTTTGTGGAGCAAAGCTCCTTACAGGCTCATAAATGATGTCAGGATTTGGGGGTTTACTGTGGGTGCCGGAGTTCACTCATCACAGCAAAGTGCTCCACATTTGCAGCGATGCAAATCAGCTGGTGAAGGCTGCTTTAGGGTAAAGGGCCTTGATGGGATTTCTTCCCCACTGCACTCGGAAGGACGCATCAAGATTTAATTCACTGAATATCAGCATATATTAGTGCAAATAGCACAGCAGCTGCCAGGGCTAAATTAAGGAATGGTTAGCTCCATTCAGAAAAGCATTGTGCACTCCACAAGGTTTAATTTAAATAGGAAGACCTTTTGGGTATCTTTTATAGAGGACACATCCTGATAATGCCATCAAATTATGACTGGATTCTGAGTCCGCAACATGGTACCTCTGTTACCTGGCTTCTCTGTTTTCTGATCAAAATAAAATATCCTGTAAGAGTGAGATTCAGGGTAATGATGCACATAGCAATACTTTATGTTACTTACATGAAGTATTAAATAGTGCCAGAATCTGTGTTGGTATAATTAATGTTTAACACCTCTTTAAGTTCACGTGTCATTATCCCGGTAAAGGTATTTATCACTAGAAATACAGAGCTAAAACACTCAGTGCTGAGTCGTGCACCAGGTGAGCGCACACAAATACCCCCTCCGAAGAGGGGCAGCAAAGTGGGAAAAGCTGCACCTGCAGTAAATGCATCCACGTGACAGAAACCCCAGACAGAAGGCAAGGGTCTGATATAAAAAGCATGGTATTTATTTTAAATTAATCTTCAAAGTGTAAGAATACAGCTGTGTCCTAGGGCTCTAATTTCAGATAAGGAAACAAAACTGTGCACTCCCTTTGACAGCTCTCTATCTCTTATCCAGCTCTTGCAAGTGGAAGAAATAAAATACACCAAAATCCCCTTAACAACAGTGTAATTATATTTATCAAAGTCTGTGTAATTATAGCTACCCTGGCAGCTGTATTTATGCCATCTCCCTGACTAAAACCCATTCCTTGCAGCTAACTGAGGACAAACCCTGTGTTTAGTCCTGGCCAGAGATGCTCCTACCTGTGTGAAGACCCTGCAGCCAGACAGGCAGTGGTGTAGAGGAACTTTACAGAAGAAGGAACTGAGTAAACTGAAGTACCTTCTGTATGGGATGATGCTTAAAAGAGATAAATATTCCAGTTGTGGATGGGTGTTCCTCTATGAAACACACTCTGGACTTGCCATGAGATCATAACGTCAATGCCAGCATCATTAAGTGAAATTATATGGTCCCATGTAATGTAGCAGATCAGATTTTCATAACATTCTCCTCTTGACCATAAAACAAAGGAGTTCCACTGAGGAATCCCAAATCAGGCTTCGATCACTCCAGTGTTTGGCACTGCCTGAACATAAACTCAGAAGCCTGAAAAATAAAGGCTCTGCCCAAAGATATTCAGGAAACTGCTGATTCCACTGCTCTAAGACTGATAAAGGCAATTCTAGTTTGTTTCAGCTTCCTAGCTGCTAGGCCAGCATCCATCCTCTTGGTCTAATAAAAGTAAATAAAAACATCCCAAAAGATCCTTAAGGTCCATATACATGTGGATGTGTATGCTGGAATATTCATTCCTGTGAAGAAAGAAACAACTTTCAGGTATTCACTTCAGCTTGACCAGAAATTGGCCCGAAAGCAGAGCAAGCAGGCTGGCAGGAAGGAGTAGTAAAACAGTTCCAAAATACAACTTTACCTGACAGAAAATTGACTTTATAAAATTAATGGTCAAACTATTCCTGTCTGATATACCTGCTTCCTAAGGGAACATTCATCTTTGTCAAAATACCTTAATGAAAACATCTTGATTAACTGTTTTTCTGAGCAGCTCAGTTCTGAACCGGGAAATAATTTGGTCCCTGTGTCATTGTGAAGCAGTAATAGGTGTATGTTCAGTGTTCAGCCTTTCCCATGCAAATGTGCAGATGAACCTTTTTGGATGGGGAGCTTTTTTTACCAGTAATTTTGCAAAAAAAAAAGTGTCCCCTTATGCAGTGCATTGTAGGACACAACTTGTTGACTTATTAGTTGATTCCTAAGAGGTGAAAATTCCCACCCTATGAGGGTGGCTTCTGTAAGAAGCTGCTGGAAGCTTTGCCTGTGTCCAGCAGAGTCAATGCCAGACAGTTCCAGAATGGATGTGCCACTGGCCAGGGCTGAGCCACTTAGGAATGATAGTAATGCCTCTGGGATAACATATTCTAGAAGGAAAAAAAGTTGTTGGGCAGATGTAATTATGGTCAGGGAAGAGCGGGGTGGGAATCTGTGAGAGGAACAACTCTGCAGACACCAGGGTCACTGGAGAAGGAGGGCATAGGGTGCTCCAGGAGCTGGAGCTGAGGTTCCCCTGCAGCCCCTGGTGAGACCGTGGTGAGGCAGCTGTGCCCCTGCAGCCCGTGGAGATTCACAGGGGTGCAGAGATGCACCTGCAGCCCGTGCAGATTCACGGGGGTGCAGAGATCCACCTGCAGCCCGTGCAGATTCAGGGGGGTGCAGAGATCCACCTGCAACCCACAGAGATTCACAGGGGTGCAGAGATGTAGGAGGAGACCCCAACGCCTGAAAAGAAGGCTGTGAACCCATGGAAAGCCCGTGCTGGAGCAGGCTCCTGGCAGGGACCTGCAGACCTGTGCAGGGAGGAGCCCATGCTGGAGCAGGTTTCCTGGTAGGACTCGTGACCTTGTGGGGGACCCACACTGGAGCAGGCTGTGCCTGGAGGACTGACCCCATGGAAGAGTGACCCACGTTGGAGCAGTTCATGGAAAGCTGTCTCGCTTGGGAGGGACCCCACACTGGAGCAGGGGAAGGACCCCTCTCCCTGAGCAGCAGCAGAAACAATGTGGATGAACTGACTGTAACTGCCCATCTCCTGAAAGCTGGCAGGGCGAAGAGAGAGCCCAGGAAGAAGGAGGGACGGATTAAGGGAGGGAGGGGGCAGGTGTTTTTAAGATTACTTTTATTTCTCGTTATCCTGCTCTGATTCTGACTGGTAAAGTCAATTAACGTCCTCAAGCCAAGTCTGTTTTGCCTGGCCATTAATCTGTGTGTGATCTCTCCATGTCCTTAGCTCATGAACCCTTCCTTATATTTTCTCTCCCCTGCCCAGTTGTGGAGGGAATTGACTGAGCGGCTTTGGTAGGTGCCTGGCATCCAGCCAGGGTCAACCCACCACACCATGTCTATTTTTAATTTTTAAAAAAAATCCAAAGTGATGCAGGAGATTTCTCAGTTCCTTTGCCCTAAGGAAGGCAAAAAAAAGTGTTCCCAAATAGGTGAGACCTTTATTTCTTTGTTCTTCAAGAAACACAAGACATTTTCAGCATGGGCATTAGTGGGAGAGGGCCCACTCCTGTTCTGGCTGGGGGCAGCTGGCCCAGGACAGCCAAGGCCAACCAGCTGGCAGCAGAGGTTGCTGCAAAAGAGCAAGAATGACGGAAAAACCAGGAGCAGCCTCACAGGTCTCCCCAGACACCACTGGATAATGCCTTGCACAGCTCTCGGGGGAGGAGATTCTGCTTCCCTGCAGTTACGTTGGTCCATTTTTTGTTACCAATACTTTGGGATTTCAATAATAAATCCTCAGTAGTGACCATCGTCTCCACCATGAGTGAAGGGAAGCGAGAGCAGGTGCTCAGGTCAGCTTTCCCCTTTCTCCTCCTCCTTCCACCATCTCCAGCATCCGAACCGCGTCCTTCCCTGCCAGCCTGCTTAACTTCACACCTGCACAACTGCTGCCTGCATGGGCACCAGACCCTTAAAACAACAACAGAAGTTTTCCCTATCATCATCTTTTTAAAAATTCTTAATAAAAGCTGAGGTTAAAATACATATATATATATATAATAAATTGCTCTGCAGCACTAGACAAACAGCCTTCACGCTCCAAAGGTAAAAGCCTTATTTCAGGAAAGCAAGCATGCTGATGGCAAAACACAGACCACTATCAATTGCTGCTCCCATAAATCACATTTATTTTCCAAATAATAGGAAGATTCATTGTTTTCTGCCAAGCAGTGTCACCTGGTAATAGGAGCCAGTCAAAGCAACAGTAATTTTCACACCATAAAAACAGCATCAAGACTGTTCACTGAGTAGGATGAATGCTATTGATCAGGAGGCAAAAAAATCCTATAAAAACAGGAGACAAAAGCAAAGAAATTAAGTAATGATGTATCGGGTGTGTAATGAAAGGTCTGTTAACATTTCCATTATTCAGCTTCCCTCCATGGATGCCTCCTCTGAAGCATTTATGACCCCACTAGGAAACCTTCTCCTCAAACCAGGGCTGCAAGGGGTTAATGGTGTGAGACCAACACTTTGAGAAGGGCAGTTCAAACCACTGTACAAAAACGAAGGGGAAGGTCCTGCCCTGGCCTCTGTTTATTGACACAGCAAAAGCCCCAGAGCATTTCACTGAATTGACTTTTTCTGCTGCAGAAAGATGCAGGGCTAAAGGGACGGGGACTGCAGAAGAGCTGTGGTCAGGAGAAGGCACAGGGCTGTGGGACAGGAGACACCTCTGCTTACCCCAAATCTGTCCCCTGTCTGAGGGGCTGGAAACTACAGACCCCTTCTATTGAGTCCACTAGCAGTCAAAAAAAATAACACAACAAGAAAAGCTGAACATACACATCCTTATTCTCAACATTTACCTAAACTTCTACAAAAAAAACCCTTTTCCACCACCACCAGATACTTTCAGACTGCCCAGCTGAGAGGCTGATTGCTTGTGCAGCCTTGGCAAATCCATGGGCATTTCAGCAGGAAAAAAAGCACCTGCCTGAAGGTCTCACCAGACCTAGTGGTGGAGAAGGACCAAGGCCCATTGGTTTCCATCACTTCCATCATCCACATCCCACAGACATGATTTCATCCTCAGGCTGCTGCAGCATCCCGAAGGGATGTCCTTTGTCCTTGTGAATGACCACCAGCAACACAGCCAGCAGGGACAGAAATACAAACCCTACCTTGAAAACTTCGGCCTGTGTGCAGGCATCTATCTGTCACTTTCTGGATTAAGCTGAGAAAACAGGGCCTGTCCTGTCTGATCTGTTCTGTTCTGTAACCTCCTGGCTTTCCAAATCATACCTGCATAGTGTCAGTTCTCAGGAGCAACAGGTGATGGCACCATCACCCACTTCTAGTCAATACCAGCAGAAGGTAGTCCTAAAATAAAGGCTGTCTCAGAACCTTCCCCCTCTGCCAAGAGAGACGGTCTCCTCCTGATGACTGGAGTTTCTGAGCAAGCTTAACCCATGCTAGTGAGAGAGCGATGACTTTTCTGGGTGGAAAATACATTCTGAGGCAGCTCATTGTCAGCAACTTAAAACCACATCGTTAAATGACAGACCTCAACCTATCTGCTCACTAACCTAGGAAAAGCTTTGTAATCTCTGCAAGAACCAGCAGTTGTTTCATAATTGGGCTGGTGGAAACACCTTTACCTTTCTCAGCTGACACATCACAATAAAACATGATAGGAGGTGACTCATTACCATCATGTTCTATCACATCCATCTCATAATGCAACCTCAGACTTGCATTTCATGACCTGAATAATATTTTCCTAAGAAATCATGATAGAAAAATCTGTGGTTCTAAGGGAAGTAATTTTGTTGATTAAAGAAAATGCCACCACCAAACCTGAATCCTGCTGAGAAAAAGAGGCTCGGGTGCACCCAAACACCTCCTGCCTGTACAGCCCAGGAGGGCTGTCTGCTGGAGCAGAGGCACAGCAGGCAGGGGTTACCCATCACCCGAGTCTGTGTCTGCTTTCAGGGCAAAAACATATCGGGCAAAATCACATTTACAGTGGAGCAGACCCAGAACTGCAGAGCCAGATGCACTCTGAGCTTTGACAGGTCCTGACACAAGCTTTTGGGGGCTCAGTTCAATGAGCTAGTTTTGCCTTCGCACTTTAATTATCACTGCTTGCTGTCCTGCACCCTTCCAGCTTTCCGAATCCTCCCATCACTGACATTTCCTCATAACTATTTCCCCAGACAATTAAGATTTCCCAAATGACGTGGATGACCCAAAAACCCAGTAAGTGAACATTTGCATGCAGCTGTCCCTGCACAAAAGGTGCTGAGGGGAATAGGGAAAGTCACAGCCCAGATTGCTACAGATGGGAAATACCTTCTGCATATTGAACAAGAAGGGGTTGGAAGTGGAAAAGCTGTTGCACTGCCATGGGCAGTGCTGCAGAAATCAGGGACACGGGGAGTGACACTGCCCGCATCTCCCAGCACTGCCTGCAGGGATGTGTCACACCAGGTGCCGTCCCAAGGTTCCTGCACCCGTCTCCCTGGCTGGCAGGGGTCCTTCAGCCAGTGCCAGGTTTCTGTGGGAGCGGGCACACTGGCAGTGGCCACACAGCCCCAGCCCGGGTGCTGCCCGCCGAGCAGAGGCACAGACAGGGAACGCTGGAGGAGCAACGAGTGGCAGCAGGAGCTGAGCCTGAGTCAGGAGGAGCCCGTCCCAGATGCTGCCAAGAAATGTTCTGTGACGTGATTTCGGCTGAGGGGGAGGGAAGGTGTGTGGGACCATGCTCTGGAGATACCATCACTGCCATGAGCTCATGTGTTCCTGTGAAAGCCTGGTGAGACCAGGGCAGCAGAGCCAGGCCCCAGGTCTGCCCTTCCTGTGTCCCAGGCTGTGCGTGGCCCGCTTCTCCTTCTGTCTGTGGAGTGTTAGCAAGCTGGTGACATGCCACTCATGCTTGTGCAGAGGGTCAGCACAATTTATGGAGCTGAGCCACTGTTCAACCATCTTTCCCAATCTGAGAGGGTGATCAAAGGTAGGAAAGGCTTTTCTCCGAGGAATGACTCAATGTGCTGAACCTCTTGAGCCATAAAAGAGTTAACCAAAGGCTGGCATGAGTGAAGTGTGTAAAATCAGGAGTGCCATGGAAAAGGTGAGTGAGGACATGGTGGGCAGTGGCACTTCCAATACTGGGATGGAAGAGAGGAGGAAACCAAAGAAAGGTGTAGGAGAGGGTTTTGAAACACAGCACCTATCTCATTACCCAGTGGAGTCGCATGAGGAATGCCTTGTCATAGGACCATAGGTACTGACCACCTTTCTAGGTTAACAAGTCAATGGGAAAAAAATACTGGGTAACAAAAAGGCCATTTCTGGATCCAGGAGCCTCTGACCCCCAGAGTGCCACAGCTGGGAAAACACTTTGGTGAGGTCTAACACGCTGAGCCTGTTCGTGTGCTTTCCCCTAGGCAGCCACCATTAGTCACTATCAAAGACAGGACAGTGGGCCAGGCAGCTGACAAATCCTTTTCATGGGTACAAAGCGTGACTCACAGCACAGGGAAGGCTCCAGTGCAGGTACCTCCTCCCCTCGGATCCCGCAGCGGTGAAACCCATGTTGTCACAGCTCTGCCAGTGTGGCAGGTTGTAGCTTGTGTCTGCTGCCAGCATCAAGCCAACCACCTGTGGTGAATGTCCCATCCAAGTACCGTGGGAAGTGTTTGTTTAGTGCTCCTAAACCTCTCCTTAGTGCTCCTTGCCTTCCTTGGCTCTGAGCGTGCAGTCTGTTAGAGAGGCTGCAAACCATCTCTTGGTCTGATGTAGCAATATGCAATAGCACTGCTCAGCCTAACATATTAAACCATCCAAAAATGCCACACATCTGGACTCAAAAAATGAGGCAGAAACACATATTTTATAGATTTAACCCCATTACTTTTAAAGGGGATATGTGTATAAAAGCTTTGATGTTATCCACGATTTTGCCATCTCGACTTTCATCTCAAAAGCCTGAAAGTAAGTTTTGTTTTTTAAGTTAGAAGGAATTTTCCCTGCAATCTCTAACATTGAAATAATATAAAAATAACACCTGCCATATAAGACTTCATTAAATTTCAGCCACCAGCCGCCTAAAGAACAAGCAAACTGCTCTGCAGTGACCAAAGGATGAGCACTTCCCAAACAAGGGATGGAAAAAATGACATCTGCTGTTCCAGGAGAAAGGTGCATGTGTGTGCCAAAGGAAACAGACACTGAAGAGATGCAGTCAGACATCCAGCCAGCGCAGTGAGGTCCCACTCCCTCCTTGAAGACATCCTAGAAAATCCGTGATCCCTTCCAGGCAGATATTGAGGCGTTTCCCTGAAATCAAAGTGTTCAGACTCGTTATCAGTGCAAGTGTTTCAATCTCCCTCTCACACTCACTTTTTACTTTTTGGGCTGGATTTGCAGTGACAACAAGAGACCTTCAGGAAGGGGCAGGATCCTGCCCATCTCAAGTCTGGGATACTTGAGACTGTAGTTCAAGATGTGCCAAGTGACATGGTCAGTCTCTTCTTGTCATGATGAGAGCAGCAAGGTAGCTTGGAACTGTCATCTCAGTCAGCTCAGCCACTTTGTAAGTGCTTCTCCCACTGTCAGGAGTTAACAGCTGGTGCCTGAGAGGGCACCAAGGAGGTACTTAATAAATCTGACACTTCCTAACACCACACATAATCCTCTTTGGCTAGAAGAGCTTGTGGAGAGACAAAGTGTGCTGACACAGGGCAGGTGAATCAATCCTAGTTCCAAACACGAACATTTACTGAGATCTGTATGTGGCTGTCAGTGCCCTCCTTTCATTCTCATCACTGGGGAGGAAGATTGCCTTGCCTGGAGTTTTCCGTGCAGCAGGCAGCAATGAGAAAAGTTTTGCAAAGAGCAATAAAAACTCTCTTAAGACCAGCTTCCCACTTGGGAAGAAAAGAATTAAATATAGCTAATAATGGGCAAAGGTAGCACGCCCACCCTCCCATGAACGTGTGAGTTACAGGGCAGCAAGGTGCTCCCCGGGCAAGGAAATGTGAGAGAGCACTAAAATGTGAGCTCATTTTGGACATAAAGGAGCAGAACTGCACAAAAGAAAGATAGCCAAGATCTGAAATGCAGGAAGGACTAACCTGTGCATCCAGGGAATCCTGTGCAACTAGCACACAAAACAAAAGGGAAAAAAAGGAAATTAATAGAATTCTTTACAGCTAGAATAAAACAATGACATTTGATATAGTAACAAGCTAATCCCACCACTTGATAGGCACCAGTTTGGTGGCACATGGTGGAGAACATTCCCGAAGAACAAGTGGGTAAGAGTCACACATTTCTGATGTGGCTGGGAAAACAGGCAGCTCAGTGCTTCCCTAATGATTACTGCACATTTTCTAGATATTTGACTCATCAAAAGAAGCGTCTTTTCAGCATGTTATTTCAATAAATACGTACAAAGGCTCATGAGAGAGTTTGAAATTTGGGGGGAAATGCAAGTCTCTGTAAGCTGACGGGAAAACAGAGCTTTGTGTTACCTCTGGGAGCAGGATGTACAGGTCTGCAAGCTGCTCCTGAAGGTGGCACCAGCACAGAGCAGAGACCGGGCAAAAACTTGAAAAATACTTTTTTATCGTTTTGACACCTACACACTCTGAGATCATTTATTTCAGATCAAAGTCTTGCCAAATCTTGGTTCAAAGAGCAGACCATGCACATCTCTGAAAGGTGTGGAAAAATAACTGAATTTAAACGGTTTTCATAGTGGCAGCTTCCAAGTGAGGAGCAGGAACGTTCATCTGTCAGCATTGTGTTTGTTTACAATTGTGTCCCCTCTATCTTAAAATTGGGGGTTTTTCCATGTATCTTTTTAAGGGATACCTTTCAGTGTTTTCTTCCAGTTACTCAACTGTTTTCTACCCTAATAAATTTATTTTCTTAGGGGATACATTTTGGGTCTTGGAGCCCAGGTATCTGCTCCATAAAGAATCATTTTGCAATACATTTTATAAATTACATCAGGCCTTTATTTAAAGTAGCTCTGTTTCTGTTCTCAGCCCTTCCACAGGAGAACCGTGGGATGGGCAGGAATCATTTCCCAACTTTCACAATACATTTATTCACAGCCACTCTTGGGCCAGCATCATCTGTTATCAGTTGTGGTGTCTCACACCCACCTGCATTTTTTCCTACCCCGACACATATTTGAGTACCCACGTCATCAGGCAGCCTTCCCCTGTGGCAGATGGATGCACTGGGGTACAGAACCATGTGCCTGCTCCTGAGACAGGGCACCAGCTCCAGACACGTGAACACAGTGCTACAGCCACGCTACACATTAGCAGCTCCCCTTCAGCTAAAACCCAGAAATAATTAGGCTGAGAAAGAAGGAATTAGGCTCAATGGCCATGGGCCCACATCCCTTAATTTCTGGGCGAGCTCGGACAGATTCTAGGTAGTTAAAGGAGAGATTATATCCGTGGTTCCCTCCTCTGGGGACTCTGTTTCTCAGGAGTTTCTCCCAGTGGAAGGCGCCGGGTGTAGGAGGCCACCTGCAGGCACGGCAGCACCCTTCCGGTGGGATCAGGATGCCTTTGTTGAGACAGGCTTTTCCTCACTAATTTAGAGCCTGCCTGCAGGTCTCCTAATTAATGCTCTACCCACCTCCATCAAGCCTAACACAGGGATTGAGTCAAGGAGATATTTATGTACCAAATCCCTGTCTGCTCTAACTTTTCATGGCACATTCCTGATCTGGAGCCATTCTGTCCCATTACATGAGGCTGCTCACAGCACAGGGACAGCCCGGGGGAGACCGGCCCTGAGCTGGTGTCACCTCTCCCTTCCTCCACCTCTGCTGCTTTTCCAAAGCACCATGTCCCCAGCAGATAATGAGCAGTAACAGCACAAAGCTAACACATGTATGGGGGCATTTCTCCTAGAGCACGGAAAGAGACCTAACCAGGGTGCAGCTCAATGTTGTGCATTATCTGGGAGGAATATTCCTTGCACGGCAAATGTGCAAGCTCTGCTTGAAGTATACTCGCCTCATAGTGATGTTTCCAGCCAGAAAGAACCCTCATTTTCCAGTATCAGCCATTTGACACAGGGACTGTATTGACTTGCTCATGGATTTAACAAAAGGAATTACCTGGAATGCTTGTGGGCGTTGTGTGAATGCGAACTCTCCCCCCTGCGCTTACAGCCTGAACTTTAATGGAAATGAACCACAGACCACTGATGCCAGTCTACAGTACAGTGCAAGAGGACAAAGCATAAAGGCAGATTTTCTTTATTTTTAAATATTAGTAACACTGCACAAAAAAAAAAGTGGTACTTAAGTGACAGAAAACCGGTACTCAGTCCTTATTTGATCTTAACCGTCATTTACAGACCCTAACAGAGTTCACAAATGGTTATGTGCTTGCAGAGGGTTACATTGGGTAATTGAAGCTAAACCATTCAGATTCCAGAGACACCAGAATTTGTTATATCAAACCATGCTAGAATGCAGACTTGGCTTCTCTGTTTAGCTCCTCTCTTACACCATTATGTGCATTCCTACATCTTTGAAACGTTAGGATGAGTGAGTTTCTCTAGGAACTGTGGACTCTCAATATTGCCAGGTTTAAGGCTGTTACATCAACAACGTATTGGCAAGAGGAAGACAAAAGAAACAAAACAAAACCATAAGCTGCTAACTCCTACCTGGAGGTTAAAAAAAGGAGACAACACACTGACAAGAAACATGCAGGTAAATGCTTAAGGCAACAGAGGGGCTCTGTACACACTAAAAGGTTAAGAGAAGCAATGTGTCATGCACACGAGACGAGTATGGGAAGCAAGCAAGTTGTCTTGCCAGGAAGTACATATTTCTTTTAAATCTAAGACATCTTTTCAAGCTAAAAAAGAAATGAGTCCTGCAATAAAACCGATGCAAAATGCTTTCGTACATAAAGGTATAAGCTCTTTGCAGAAACAAGTTGATAAAATCTAAAACGGATGCTGAAAAAATGTTCGTTATCTAAAACCTACTCAGCAGAAACAAAGAGCAGTTTTAGAGTAGCACTTGGATCATTTGTCTCTAGGTTCTGAAAATAAACTTTTAAAATAAGGAATGATTTCACTAAATGATTCATCAGGAATCAACTAAGCCTAAAGAAATCAGTAGGAGTGCTTACAGGAGACCATCAGTACACTACATTTCTTAAAATCAGAGGATAGAACTTCAAGAAACTATTTAATATGAGGGAACATTTTAATAGGAGGGGCAAAACTGCCCAACCTGGGGGGAAAAAACCAAAAAACCCAACCGTAAAAGTCACTTATTAATCTTGCATAAATTACCCTACAAGAGCTCATGTCTCAATCCCATTCCCAGTGACGTGAGTGAACAAGACTCTTCTTTCAACGGGCCTGATGTTGATGCCAGTGACCAAACAAACAGGCATTTGCCTTTTATATCCCACAAGACAAATAACAAACACTAGACTAGAGTCGTTTTAGTCCCAGGGAAGGAAGAGGTAAAAATTCTGTAACGCTTTCCAATCTTCAAATATAACACACTTCTAACCACGACCACCTCGTCCGAATTCCCTCACCTGAACGGGCAAGAAAGCCACTCCGTGAAACTAAAAGGAATAACATAGTGCAATTTTAGTACAGTTTTAAACATGAGTCACTTCCTTGGTAGCAGTGTGAACAACCAAAAAATATACACAAAAGAGATGTGCTCAAAGGTAAAATGAAGTTGTTGTCATTATTGTAAAGGTATTGGCATAGCAGAGAAGTCCATTTTAGTAACTCCCTTTGGTTGCCTTCTTCTTCTTCAGTTCCTCTCTCTGCTTCTGCTTCCTCCTCTTGCTGCCTTCTTTGTATCCTGAGGAAACATGGCTTGTAAAACACTTTTCACAGCATTCATGGACTTTTCTCTCTAGCAAAAGCACATGTTCTCTGAATGGTTTAAAGAATATTAAAGAAAAAGTCTGGCTTCCTAATGTGTTTTTTTTAATTGCCATTTCCACTATATCCCCCCGTTCTACTGTATCCCTTACACAGGATAGGAAGAAAATACTACCAATCTTTGAAGTTTGAAAAGATCTGGAGAACTTTCAAAATACTTCAAAGCCATTCAGGAAAAGCTTTAAAATTAGAGCACATGCAAAACCAGAATAATTTTCAAAACGGAAGCAATAAATAAGACTTATACAGCAGGAGCAATTTAAGTACTGGCATTTCCTGCTCACGGTAGTCAGAGTTACCACGGTATTTGCATTTCCATTTTAAGACAAGGGAATGCCAAGAATCCTGAGTAAATAAGAAGGTGCTCAGTGTTTAACAATATATATTTTATATGCTGGTCATCAGCCTGCTCATGCTTAACTATGCACCACAGGTTATATTCGACTGCAGCTCCAATGGTGCATGAAAGCATTGAGTTCAAGCAACAATTATTTGCTACAGGTTCAGTAGGCGCAAGCTTCCAGCCATGTGATCATCATTTCAATGGTTTATTACCCCCACAGAGATGTGTGAAAAACAGCTTTTGCTCTGCATCACACCTTTTCCTGCAAACCTGCAGCAAAATCCAACTTGCTGGCAGCCTTGCACGGGCAGTGAACTGTGTGAACCACCACATCTACCCAGGTGCACTCATAAATCTAAACTGAGAGCCAGTAAACATCTCCTCAGACAATCATTCTGTGATGTTGTGAGACAGCTGCAGGGATCTTTTAGCTCAGTGGTGCTCTGTCACTGGGAATCAGCACAGCCCAGTGCCCGGGGCCAGCACAGAGCGGAGCAGCCCCTGCAATCCAGGCAGGGCTGGGAGTCGGAGGAATGGCCCTGAAAAGGCACAGGTCTGCCTGTATGGAAATCTCTTTTTTTCCTATGTTCTGTCAGCAGGCAGGCAGAGACAGCCCCAAGGAAGCAGTGTCACCAGTGCACCTGGTTCTTCATCAATTTAGTAACAATAGCAAAATTAAGATGGCAAAGGAAGTGGTGGGAGGCCGGGGGAGTACAAAGCCACGCTGAGGCTGCAGTTTGCTCTCACCAGAGCTCCTCCCAAGCACAGTTAGAGATGTGCCCATGGCACAGCTGAAGTTCTTCAGTTTAAGTTTAAGACTTAGGGAGAACCACGAGGTAAATCTTTGGGCTAAAGCCATTTGGGACATTATCAAAAGCTCAGAGGAAGTACACTCCCTTCTAGCAAAGGGAAACTGTTCTAGGTTATCACTCTAGCTCCTGTGCTGTATCAACACACACATCATCTTTTGCAATCATCTGAGTCAAGAGGCAGGATATTTATTTAGAAATTCTGCCATAGCAATCAGCCTGCACAAAGTTAGAGTGGAAACCAGTTTTCTTGCTTAAGGAAGAGAGAAACTGGCAGTGCTTTGCAGAATGGCAGATGACACTGGCTGTTCCCTGCACCCTGTCACCCCCTGAGCTATACTCCTGTCCCTGGAGTCACTGTGTGAACATCTCCTCACTGAGATCTCCATCCAGGAAGTTTCCTTCCATGTCAGCCCCTTGGTCACCTATACATCACCAAAAACAGGATCCCTTTGCATTCAATTCACTGAGTAGGGCACCCATCCCTGAAGGGCTCAAACATCTCCCTGCTTTCCCACAGAGGTCAGTGGAGGAGGAAGAGACGTGCTGACTCCTGAAAATCAGTCATCTGGGGGGTGTTATTCAAAGGATTCTTCCCCTTACTGGAGGGAAAAACAGCATCATATCAGCTGATCAGAACTAGTTCATGTAGTAACAATGAAACAATAACACAAATATTTGGGAAAGGATCATTAAGCCCCAGCAGGTATTAGCTTCATAATTTTTTTCATTTTTCCTTCTTGAAACAGTGTCAGTATTTCTAAAAGGCTTCCTTATCCAGGAATGATAGCATTTGATGCTGCTATTTCATATAAAAATTTTTTTTGCAATAGTTAATTTTCTTCAAATGCTTGAGATTTTGAAAGCAATTCTAGCAACTGTTCCTTAAAAATACTGTTAGTCAATGTAAATTATGATGTGAAGTGAATGCCACATAATTCATTGTCTTATAAATGAAATAACTCAAATGTTAAAATATTGTGGTATAAAGATATTTAGGCATTTGACAACATGGTCTCCTACCAGCCTCTGGAATGATAAGGCTGAAAAGTGGAAATCTTTCAAGCGTTATCACTGACACACAGAAAGAGATTGCCCAAAGTAGGAGATAACACACAAATACAGAGTATTCCTCAAGAGAAAACTGCCAGGTCTTTTCTGTTTTGAGCCTGCTGTGATAAATGATTTCACTGTCTGCTGTTTCCTTTTCTACCCCCACCTAAGAAGAAAGGATAGGTCAAACTTTGCCAGTCTGTTGCTCCAGTGATGCTATGCTGGGTGATAAGAGGCAAAAACCCAATCCAAACAAGTGAAGCAGCTCCTAACATAAATAAGAATTTCACACTAAAGATGTAACCCTTCGGTGCGTATTTCACTCAAATACTTCAACCAGCACTAATTAAAAGTGTATTTAGCTGCCTTGGTTACAAGACTAGCCCTGAAGTCATGAGACAACAAAATCTGAATTAGAAAACAGCAGCCCCATGACGGATCACTCTGCAGAGAGCCAGTGTCGTGGCGAGTCGCCAGCATCCCAAAGTGTCCATAGAAACTTCCCACAGCAAGTGCCAGGATGAACTGGCTTCAGCCAAACAGTGCTGGCCTTGCAGAAGGGCTGTTCAGATTTCCACCCTCAGCAGCAATCTTTAGCCACCCAAACTCTAGAAATGCCTCACGGGGCAGAGGGAGAACAGGCTGCCGAGAGCTTCCCCAAGCTGTGACGCTGGGAAAACAGATTCACTCCAATGCAGATAGATATCTCCCTAACTTGATATTTCTTGCTTTTGTCAGCTGCCAGGAGCAGAGATGGGTGAAGCAAGAATCCACACCATTTGGAATTACACCTGCTTTACTACTTGAATAATTCTTGTCTAAAATAAACAGCATCAGCTAACCCACTCTTTCCATTTCATCCCCTTCTCTTCTACTTCCAGAAGAGCCATAAGGAGCACAGAAGCTATTCCAGCTTTCACAAAGCTGCTGAAGGCTGAAATCAACTTCCAAAAACACTTAGGTGCAACTCCTTCAACCATCACTCAGCAAGGACCCAAACAAACTGGGAAGCTTCTCTGCTGTGTCCCAGACTGACTTTCTTTCTGGCTTTCTACTTCCCTGCCATCTGCACCTCCCAAAGTCACGAGTTTGTTCAGTCACTGACTGTGAAACTCATCACGTTCTTGAGTGGCAACTGCAAGGGAGGTGAGCACATCAGGCGGCCGATCCAAAGGCACGAGTGTCCCGGGCAAGACACTCCTACCTAACACATTTCTGATATCCTACTTTTTCCTGCCCTGCCTGACATCTGCCTGCTCTACCAGGATGCAGAGAGAGGCCACAGGTCTGCTCCACCTTCCTCCTGCCAGCACAGAGGAGCGTAGGAGTCAGCAGAAGGAAACCAGGTGTTCAGTCACAGCTGACCATTAACACACAGCATTGCTGCTGCTTGACCCACATCAGTGAGCAATAAAGGCCATGATTTTTATAGAAGATCTGCAAAGGTGAAGACTTTGGAGAAGCCTCCTTCCACTTTCAGAGTACAACATTGAGGCTGGGGGTGGGAGGGATTCACACTTTCTGATCAAGTCTCAGAGAAAATGTTCTCCAAGATCTACCAACTTTTTGCTAAGATTGTGGCCCTCTTTCAAAGCATGGAAGCAGCCATGGCCCCAACACCCACGCAGAGCTTTAAAAGGGCAGTGAGGCACTTTCAGGCTGGGTTCTGTAGTGCTCTTTCTAGTTTTCTGCTCTTAGAAATGTCTCTCTAGTCACAACAATAAACTGCTATTTCAAAGGCAGCTGGCTTACTTTTGAGTTGCAGCCATCCTCTGTTATTTTAGACTGACCACACTCACATATGCCATTGTAAAAATTCACCCCAGATCACAGCTTCAGTATATTTTGTGCGTGACTCAGTTTGCAATTACAAC
The DNA here is from genome assembly GCA_013400735.1 of Pomatostomus ruficeps. Lineage (NCBI taxonomy): Eukaryota > Metazoa > Chordata > Aves > Passeriformes > Timaliidae > Pomatostomus > Pomatostomus ruficeps. Next base: position 84,312 of record VYZT01040078.1, read on the forward strand.
TTTACACTTTCACATCCCCTCCTTTCAGCCTGAGCCACTGCCCAGCACAGAGTGCAACCTGACCTAATAATTCCCCCTCCCCATCCACAGCTCCTGCCTGTGCCACGGAGCATCATGGAGAGGAAGCCTTTAGTCAAGACCTGGGGTGACAAAACATCCCACCCCGTCTAGGTATGCTGCTCCACTATTTAATTATCCACACTGTTAAATCCAAGGGGTGAGTTCTGCAGTTTCACTGGCCAACCCCGTGATGTAATCCCAACTTTGATGTTTTAGGGGACTGAAAAGCTTTAGCAACTTGCGGGGGCCTTCCTTCATGCTTGCTCACCATGCTGTCTTCATCACCAATTCTGCCTAGAACTGCCACAAGAACATACCAAGGGAGATACAACCTGTTTGCCTGCTGTCAATTAGGGTAACACCAGCACTGCATGGATTCCCAAGGTTTTACTCCCAATGGCAAGCAAAAGCTTGCAAAGCTGTGCAGCCATGGAAGCCCTTCCACACACAGCCCAGCTGTCTTTGATGGGTAACAGGATGATTTCGTAACAGCCGAAACACCATGCGAGAAGGCAGCTCTGGGCTAAGCCTGGGAGCAACCAGCCAGTCTCCAAACCCACCAGCTCCTGCCCCAGAAGGGTACAGCTGTTACCCCACCCCACTTGCAGTTACAGCCAGGGGACGTGGAGCAAAGGGAGGGGGAACTCCATCTCTGCACCTCCAGCATTCCTCATGTATTAGATTTCCACAAAAAACAGTGGCTTTGCTTTCCTTTCTCTTTCCATTACATGCCCAAAACAAAGTTTCTGATGGAATTATACAGTAATTAGTTTGGATAACAAAGCACATCACTGTTACTAGTTAGTAAAGTGTAATTCAGGAAACTGCATGTTGGTAAAAAGAACAGAGACTGAATTAAAGATGAAATTAAGTACAAACAGCTCAACTTTCCAGCAGAGGAATCCATGCCAGGAAAGGATCAAGATTAGTTAAGCTAGTTCTTTTAGAGTGGTTTCCTCTTCACAGATGCCAGCAGATGAAAATGCTGCAAAAAATGAATTATTAATGTTGTAAGTTGTAGGTTAGGTTGATGCAAGCTATTTCTTTGAAAAGGAAGAGCAAACCTTGCAATATTATCTTCCAAATAATGAAATTTATATAATATTTTTTCACTATTTTAACGATTAAACATTTCAATCCTTCTTGCTGGATAAAGGTCAAAAGTCTCCAATCCAAAGCAGTAGTTTTTAAGGGGTAGTTACCCCTTAAAACCCCTTAAAAAAATACCTCTGGCATTAACAGCTGCCATCCCCAGGTCTCTGCTGGCATTAACAGCATTTGACACAGCTCAGACCCCACCAGTCAGTCGTGTATCACACTATCAGGGAGCACATCACTTGCAGTATCTGAATTCTTATTTCAAAAATTCCTTGTTTGGAGCTAGAGAACTGCTTGAGATATGCAGCAACTTCACAGCACAAGAGGTGAAGTTTTATTCTAACAGGCCATTATGAAACCAGGAACAGTTTCCAGAGCAATTTCCACTAAAACACAAAGAGTCCATGGTAGATGGAGAATTAAATTAAACTCTCATTTTTTTGTTAAATACCCACTGTGATGTCTGGCAGTCCTGACTAAGGAGAGAATTCATCTCAGCTCTGCATATTGCCAGTCTAAAGAAGTTGGCCAGCCTTTCCTCTTGGGCACTAGAGAGATGCCACTTCCAGAGGAATTCCCACCACATAGTCAAGATGAATCCTATCCCACTCTCCGTCATTTAAATCTCCTGTGCACTTACAAATCCAAATTCAAACCTTCCCATTCTTAGAGCTGGGAAAAGAAAACCACTTCACTGCAGGTGAACCATTACTGACTGAGGGTTTGCTTGAGATGCTCCAGCTGGGACAACATCTAAAACAGCTGCGTGGTCCCACTGCCAAGGCCCCACACTTGGTGGTGGCAAAAATGTCTGATTCGAGGTGGAACTGCACCTGGTTTGAGGCCACTGAACTTGAATATTTCCCAGTGAATTGAGAGGGCTTTGGAGCAAGGCAGAAACAATGCTGTTCTCTCCTGACGCCGGCCGGTGTAAGCACGGCAGTGATCGATGAGAAGCCAAGCGAGTCAAGTGGGCTCTGTAATGACAGAGCTGTGCTGGTGAAGCTGCTTGCTGGGCAAGGCAGTCAGCAGAGGTGAACACCCATGAAGGGGAACGGCATTGCTGGCCAGGGCTCGTGCACAAACTTCCCAGGGAGGCATTGAGACACTCACGTAGGTTTTTATGACTGACTCGACCAGTCCTTCAGCAGCCCTGTCCATCAGAGGAACAGCAGGCAAAATATTTAAAGCAACAGTAAAATCTTAGTCTTACTGCAATCAAGTTTTCACCCTGAGTCTTTGGCAACTCACAATCTACTGGTAGAAGAGAGCATTTTGTGATTGCACTAATACTTCTAGAAACTAATTTCAATTGCAAACTTGTGCGTCTTGGAGCATAAATAAATTCACAGCAAGAAGTCCTAAGCAATCTCAAAAATTGCTCCAAAAATTGTGCGGTATATGTCAAACTCAGCGGCTCCTTGGAATCCGTTGCAGAATATTGTGATTGCAGAGACCTTCATGTCTCCAGAGGCAGAGCCAAGGTTTTGTTTTGCCAGCCACAGACACAGGAGACCAAACCTATATCCTTTGCATGGGAGGCTTCAGGACATCAGCCCAGAGGTTACACTCATGGCCTCTGTAACTTTTTTTTTTTTTTTAAAGAAAAGATTCATCTTGGTCATCTTTAAAGACACAAAGCTTCCAGCAACTGATCAGGAAGACGTTAATCTAAGTTATTCTATCTTTTCTATCTGTCATCCGTCATAATATCTTCAGGTCTTCCACACAAAAGACAGTATTAGGTTTAGAGGCTCATAAACACAGTGGAAGTTGGTACAGCACTGGGAGTACTCAAGCACCTGTTTGGGGTACAGTGCATATTTTTCATGTGCTGTGTTTACCCTGAGAAGCCTCATAGGCTCACACTTCCCAGCACTTCACTTGATTTCACACGACTGAGAAGGGTCCTTGGTTTGGCCATCCAAGTAGAAAGGCATTTTCATGTATCAGAAAAACCTGTCCTCACAGTCCTGGATGACCTTTGACCACAGGTTCCAATTAAATCAAGTAGTTATGAGGACTTTGTCATCCAAGATAGCCTCTGGACTACATTGCCAAAAAATTACAGACTGGAAACATATCAAAAGACTAATTAATTCCAAAAATAACCCGGGCATTTGCCACGTTGCCACGTTTGCCTGAATGGTCTCAGCCTCCTCTATTAGGATTTAGTTGCCTAAAATTGCAGCTTCCAGAAATAGTATCAACTTGCTGAACTTCTCCTTGGACAAGGAAGCCAAGCACAATTTAAGTAAATGAATGTGCAAAGTATTGTGATGAGTTAACCTCTAAAACACCTTCACTTTTAACAGAGCAGAGGCACTTCAGCAGCACAAAAGTATTTGTCCTGGATCCTTAAATATCCCAGGGCGTTAGTGAATCTAGGCTAAATGGAAGATCAGAGCTAAAGCAGGATGAAGGCAAACAAGCTACTATTTATTATCTACCAGGGAACTAACACTAAGTCAATACACAGCACCAACTTCTGGCATGGCTTTTTGGGTTTGGCTTTTGACTATGTGATGGGTCCTTCTCTGCACGTTTCCCACCAACATGCTTGTGCACACCTGATAAATAAAAAGGGGCCTCGAAGCTGCTCATAACCCGGCTTCTATCTTGTTCTTCCACCTCATCGCTATTGTAATGGCAGGCAAAGCGGGGGGAGCTGGCAGACTTGTGAGGCTTCAGCAGGCGAAGGTTGCTCGGCTGGGAGGGCAGCGCGTGTTGTCCTCTCCGTCTGCACTCCTCGGCAAAGGCTTCTTCATCTGCCTCCCCTGCAAAAAGCAAAAAATGCAAGAAAAGTAAGCTGCACCCAAAATGCATAAATTTAGCCTGGGAAAAAAGCCCTCAGAAATGGGCTGGACATTAGGGGTCACAAAACCAGAGTCTTGGCTGTGGCTGGTCACAGACAGTCCTGTGTACCTGCAGCCTGGGGAGTGTCTGGAACAGAAAGCTCCAGCAGCGGCCTCTCACTACACTGAAGCCACCCAAAAAAGTCCACTAGATGTGATGACTCAGGGGCCACTGTTCCCTTTTGCCCAAAAGGCAGGGTGAGGGAGCTGAACACATGGCCCTGGACAGGACTTTTGTCCTGTGCAGAGTATGTCATCACATCCCACCTCACCTGGACTGTCCTGCTCAAGGAAAAGTTAAAGGGAAAGGGGAGATAAAAACCCAAGCTGACTACAGGGGTGGTGGGAGAAGAATTAAGCCAAAGTGGGTTCAGAGGGGCCGGATGCTGGACATCACAGCTGGAAGGATGGTGGAGATGTGTGATGGACCACATGAAGATGTGAAATCATGTTGAAGCTGTGAGAGGTAAACACAGCTCAGAGGCAAGGCAGGCACACACAGCACAGGCCAATGAACACAATGGAAATAAAACCCAATGTTTGCAAAAACTGGTATGAAAGATGAGGTATTCCCATCATACTCATGCTGTTTTGCAGATGACACTTTCCTTTGCTGCAGAAACTGTAACAGTACCAGTGCTGCAAAGTAGAGAAATCAACTACCATAACACATAAAAAACTCAGCAAAACCACACATTGAAAAACAAACAGATACCAGAAAGTCAACAAAAGATGTTCAACAGGGAAAATAAGGGGGAGGGAAAGTGGTGGGGCAGGGGGAAAAGAGTGGGAACAAAGGTGTGTACCACATTTGTCTCTTAAAGGCTTTTTAAAGTTTCATTAATTCAATTACTTAAGTACTCCTAATAGAGCTGATGAAATATGGCATCATTTTATTTTCATCAAAAGTGGTGTGTCACATTCTGGAAGTTTTTCCTGGGATGTGCCCGGCATCAGCTGCTCAGGGAGGGGTGTGTGCTCTCAGCTAATGCGTGTGCTCTTAGTTCATGGCTGGAAAATGCTTTGAAGATGAAAAAGGCACCACGTAGGCACCATGGGACAGAGCAGGAATACCCACTTTGTGTGTGCCCCACACTTTCAAACACAACGGGCTGCATTGTCTTTACCTTGTGATCGTACACGGGGAGATGCTTCTGAGGGCATGAGGAAAAGGAGGCAAGGTGTGTTTAAAGTCAGTTCACAGGGCAGCGCAGCACCCTAGGCCCTGCAGGAGAGGAGGACTCCAGGACGTGCCTTGCATCCTCTGCCTGAGCCCTGGCAGGCTGTGCTTGGCTCTCAGCAGAGGACGCTCCTTCCCGAGTGGTTAAATGCCCATTCCCACCTCAACGCTCCTGCTTTTGTGCCCTGGAGTCCCCCACGCTTCCAAAGGCACAAGCAAACACCACAAAAACAGAAGTGATGATAAGACAAGGATTTCTGCATTTAGTCTCTGCCTGGCTGCCTCATGCCAGTGTGAAACCCTGGGTACATGGTTCTCCTTGCAGGAGGAGAAGGCTGGCAGGACAGCACCAGGACTTCAGCTACAAGGGGCAGAGGGCAAGGAAAAGCTCAGGGAATGCCAGATGCAGAACTGCCATCAGTACCCATAAGAGGCTACAGGATTTTACACATTATGCAAACAGCACTGAAGCATGTATCGGGCTGATGATACCAGGTCTCTGAAGATAAGCCTATAAAATGCCAATAGTAGGAAAACCCATGTACATCAGCTGCACATACAAACACCAGTCAAGAGAGCTCACTTCCTAACAAATTACAGTGCACCAGAAATAGATCCCTCCTCTCTCATGGAAATGCAAAGTGCATGGATTGCTTTTCCATGTGCAAAGTCTTCCTTAACGTATGTTTAAAATTTATATTTGCAAATAGATGCAGGAATGGGAAACATGCTGAGGCCATTCTTGAAGCTCTGGGTGTGTTTGTGCACACAGAGACACCCCAAGCAGGCACACTCACACAGTTCCTCAGGACTGGGCTCAGGGAACCAGCATGCCTTTGGAATCACAGAACACTTCAGCTGGAAGGAACTCTTAAAGCTCATCTGGTCCAACCAACCCTCCTGTAATGAGTAGGGACATCTTCCACTAGATCAGGTTGCTCAGGGCCCCGTCCAACCTGATCTTGAATGTTTCCAGGGATAAGGTACCTACCAACTCCCTGGGCAACCTGTGCCAGCATTTCACCACCCTCATGGTAAACATTTCCTCACTGTATCTAAGTCAACCCTCCTTCAGTTTAAAACCATTACCCCTTGTCCTGTCACTACAGGCCCTACTGAAAGGTCTGTCTCCATCTTTCTTACTAGCTCCCTTTAAGTATTTGAAAGGATAAAATCCATCCTGATCAAACAACAGAGTTCTTCAGTCTTCCATCTCCCCAAAGCAAAGGCAAATTTTAGTTCAACAAAGAGACGCCAAAGAATTTCCCAAACTTTTCCCCCTTATGAGTTGTGGGAAAGCAGGATGGCACCACAAATTAGCTAAGTGGTGTAACATCACGTCAGCTGTGATTTAAGTACTGAATTGACTCCAGTGCTATGCACGGCATGAGCTGTCAGCTCTTCCTCTGATCATCCACCTTTAGCACACCTGGCACAGCAAAACTAAAGTGTGATTTGCATCAACTATTCTCTCCTGTCCTACATATTTGAAAGACTCGAGCCAGGCTGAATAAAGCGAGCTGTACCATTGCAAACAGGAAACTTGGATAGAATTTACTCTGGGAGAAGTCAGCCACAAAGGACATCACCACCAAAAAGTGCTTAAATCCTGCTAGAGCTTTCTCAGCGGTGATGTTTGTCCTAGAAATGGCTTTTAGGAGGAAAGCTGGTATTGGGGGTGGGGCGTGGGTGTGGAATACCTGAGTTCTGAGCAGGAATATCCACCCGAGAAGCACCTTCCAGGAGTGCTCAGGCTTTAAACAGCCTTCAGTTCCCCCGACACCTCCCTCTTGCCATCCCCTGCGCCTCCCCGCCAGCACGCCCACGTGAGAGCCGGGGCAGCCGCGCCGTGACCCCAAGCAGGGACTGACCCGGGATAAAAATAACTCTTTTTGCCAGCTTATTTTTAACCCGGCTCGGGGCCTGCAGCCAGCTCATCGTGCAGCTGCCCCAGCTGGGGCAGGGAAGGGGGAAATTATCGAGGGCAGCTGGAATCAGGATCCAGGTTACGGTGTTAAGCAAAAGATCTTATTCTACTAATGCAAATAATAATTAAAACCCTTGCAGTTATTTCACTTGCAAAACCAGTTTGGAGAAGTTACGTTTCTAAGGATTAGTTCTGAAAATTATGGATTTGGCATTATTAGTGACATTTAAAACAATAATTAAGGTTTGGTTTTCTGGTGCACCAGGTTCTCCGAAATGAACACCAGCTTCCAGGGAAGAAAGAAATCCAACATGAGCCGTAGCATCCTAAAAAGCTGTATTAGGGCTAAAAGCTGCCTTCTGCTCCAAGCAAGATGGGCTGGAAAATAACTTCTCATAGCAAAGCGGTGCTGCACGAAGTGGGAAACAGGGATCCTTGGAGTTGCGGTAAACCAGCAGAGGGCAATATTGGCTGTCGCGAGGTATCGCCAGCGGAGCGGCCGCTGCCAGCCGGACCCGGGCGGTAACACAGCGATTTTACACGGCTGCCGCAAACCTGGACTAGGTGGGGGCTTAGGGGAGCCACCAGCTACACCAAAGGGTCTGTGCGTGCTCCTGGGGAATGACGAGAACACACAGGAGTAGAAACTCCCGCAGAGACATTCCAGGTGAGCTGGGACAGGTAAGTCACGGAGCCCTTCACACCAAAGCAGTCCTGCACGGGCTAGCATTACTATTCAATGTTACATTTAAGTAATATCCACGTATGTCCGGGAATCGAACTGAAATCCTAGCCGGAATCAGCAGCAGTTAATGGCAAGACAGTAATGACAGAACTATGCCGAACAAACCAGGGTAAACATCCTGAGGATGTGGAGCCGCTGATTTGCATTCACCACCTCACTTCCCGCACGGCAGCCCCACTGCTGCCTGCCGTGTTCTTACGCACCTCACCTAAGAAATACACACAGAATTGGGGGTTTCCCCTGTATTATGAAATAAAAAGTAGGTGCACCGGTTTGCTCAGTGCAGAGGAACACTTCCTCGAGGCCACAACCACCACAGAGCCCCTGGTCCCGTAAGCAGCATCAGGAGATGCACCTGGTGAGGGACATCCGGCTGGATCTAATGACACAGCCGCTCCGAGCCACGCTCCTGCCTCCCGGTTATTCACGGACGGCTGGCAGGAAGCTTCCTCCATTCAAATCTTCCTTGAAGGACGGCCTGTGAAGTGTCTTTCTAACACTTCAAGACTCTAAAGTCAAGGGGCAGTGTAAACTCAGAGCAGATATTGCTGCATTAGCTGGAAGTGTGAGGTTCACCTGAGCTGTTCCTGATGCACACTGACATCACAAAGAGTGCACAAAGGGGGGAAGAAAAAAGGTTTCCTTGAATTTTTTCCCCCTCGTATTACAAGGGTTTGGAATTTACCCTGTGCCTACGGAGAGTACAGGAGTTTCTGATGATTCAGCTACATCCGCTGCCGCCGTGGAGAGCCGAGCTGCGGAAGGAGCAATCAAAAGTGAAAGAAAAAAAATCCCCATTTAAATACATTTATCTGAAGTCGATTGCACTATGATCTTTGTAACCTGTTGATGAGATTATTCTACTGATAAACTTTTCCATTGTTACAACAGCTCTGGTATTAATATTTACCTTAGCAGAAGCTACCGGGGTTCTTCCTAGATTGAAGTCCAACATTTGCCGGGAAATCTTATGCTTTACAGGAACCAGTTCAGTCTGAGAACTCATCTAACATACTTGTCTACAGGCCTGGATTACCCTGGGCTGAAAAAATCCCAGAGATTAACTGGATCTTTTGTTTCTTCTCATGAAAGGTTCATAACTAATGTGTGATAGCACAGAGAAAACATCAGGAGACCAAGTGACTCTACTAAAACACAGAAGTGGTCTAATTTGGGGAACCACACCTTGAAAGGTGTTTTCAGAAAGTTGCCAAATCATCAGTTTCTTTTAATTCCTGCTGGAAACGATGGATGCTCATTATAAAACGCCCAGCCCAGGGTATTTTCCAAAACCACGTGCACACACACACCCCTCACCTCTCCTGAAACTGTAGACAACATGCTCAGCCAAGAAAATACTCCCTCACCATTACTAGAGGCTATGTTGAGCAAGTTCTTCTGATTAATTGTTCTTAAACTTGTTTCTAAATGCCAGGAAACGCTATCACTGTGACGCTTAACAGCAGGAGTTATAAAACCCTCTTTCAGCCTGTGCTCTCTTGGGTTTGTCAGACTCGATAGAAACCAAAATTTGCATCAAGTCCTCTTTGGAAAATGTCTCTGAGTTTGACAGTGACAGCCCTTAGAATTCTCTCTCTTGCTATTTGATGTGATGCTTACAAGAAAAAGCAGCCATTTTAAAACCCTCTGATTAAAAAGATGCACATAGTTTTGAAAGCTGAAAGAGCCTGAAATCACTCAGAAACTATCCGGGGAATGCTGGAGCAGCTGCCCCATCTGCACCATCGCTTTTGTAAACTGTAAAGAGAGTTTATTTCAACAGTGACGTTGATCAGCCAAAGCACAGGACAAACAACGAGGTTTTGAGTCAGCTCACACAGATCAGTGTCTTTCACCAATTATTGGCAATCATTTTCCTTCCAGAGCAAGTGCACTCCGTGTTACGGAGAACACAAAGTGATCCAGGGTTTCCTGGTGTGTGTTTGAGACTCCTGTCCTGCAGAATTCAAGGAAATATTTATCTAAAGTGGTGCCTGGAGTGCTCAGCTGGGCAGGAACTGAAGATGCCAGCAGCTCCCGGTCCATGCCCTGCAGCGCCTGGTCCCATGTGCCGCCCCCTCCTCTCCCCATCTCACATCCTGCACTGGCTCGGACGGCTCAGCTCTGTCAGCACCAGTGGCGCTGCACTCGGATGTGTGTGCTGTCTCCCTGCTGCAACCCAAAACCTCCATGTATAAAGTTTATAATTCGGGGATTTGGGCTGGGCTTTCCCAGGCCAGGACCAGCACTACTATCTCGCCTGCCATGCGAGCCAGGCATTTCCTGAAAGGGGGGAAGAAAAATCCAGAAGTGGCAGGAGACGGCAGGGGAGGTGGTGGCAAAGTCCTGGGAAGGGACGGAAAAAGCAAGGGTGTGGGATTTGGGAAAAAGGAGAGACTGCTGGAGGGCTCCTCGCAGTGCTATTTCTGTCCTGGGAGAGGCCTGCACCACATCCAGTGTCCGGGAAAGGGCAGGGCTCAGTGCTTTCTGCTCAGTGCAGAGCAGCCCTCTGGCCATCTGGCTCTAAAAGCTGGCAGTGGACTTGCTCCTTTTATTTTTGCCCTCGTATTCATCTGCTCCAGTGCCAGCTCACACTGTTCCTGTCCAGCTGTACCCCTGCGGCACAGACCAGAGCAGGGAAAGCCCCATGCTGGGTTTGCTCACCCTCCCTCCCCTGCAGCAGCTCCCTAAGAAAGTTCAACCTTTTGATTTTCCTATTTTTTTTTTTAGGTGGATTTTACCTACCACCCCCATCCACACCCAAGAACTCCATTATATCCCACATTCAGCCCAGCGTGTACAAACACGAATCCTGCATTCCCAGCACAGCACGAGCCACTCAAGGCAACATTTCACCACAAAGATGCCCCAATCGGGAACAAATTGGTAAAACAAAGTGAGTTTTCAGCACACACTAATGAAAATGGCGCTGCTTTGAAAGGAAATGTGATCAAGCTGTTCCTCATGGAGGCTATCAGGGATCAATGGCTACAGCCACTCCTGCTGGACCAGATCGAGCTCTGGAGCCTGGCATACAGAGAGGGAGCTGCTGGGAGAGCCTGGAGTTACCTCCTTCCTGCCAAAACTTCCTCATCAGAACCTCTTAAAGCCCAGTGAATGGTCCTACATTGTATCTGAAGCGAGAGAGAAGGCACAGGGTGAGCACATCCAGGTTTCTGCAGCTATTTTCCTTCTGTTAAAGCACACCAGGGCATCCTCCAGTTGCTCTCATCTTAAAGATCTGGGATGTTGGAAATGCAAATGGCAGGAGGTAACATGAATCCTCACGTTTCCAGCAAGCAGCGAGATGACCCAATTTGCATGCTGCAGCTCAAAGTGAATTTTATTAATTTTAAAATACTTTATCAAGCAGCGGCCTTTTATTCATTTCTGCATTAATTTTGAAAGGAAGCAAAGAATGAGGAATGAGCTTCACAGCTTGACATATATAAATACAAATTAGCAAGATTTCAAGCTCAGAGTTTGACCAAATGGACTTGATTTTTAGCAATCCAGATTACTTAAAAGATGCTATTTTCTATACTTTTCAGGGTCACGTCAGAGGTCTGCCCCAGTTTCCTGCAAGTCTCATTGCACAGCTCTACATTGAAGTGACCAGGCCCCCTCAACAACCTGTACCAGGGGCTCCTAATCTTGGGGCTTCTCTCTTCAACACACCTCACACAACACGTAGCTGAGAGGGAGTTCAGAGCACCGTACCTGCCTCTGTCTTCTACATGGCTCCTCTTCCTCCAGAAATGGTATCACTGACCTCAAATTACTTGATTTGGTGTGATACTTACAAGGGCAGATAGTGACAGGACAAGGGGGAATGGCTTTAAACCACTGGAAGGGGGCACGTTTAAATGTTGGGAAGAAATCTTTCCTGTGAGGGTGGTGAGGCACTGGCACAGGCCGCCCAGAGAAGCTGTGGCTGCCCCACCCCTGGCAGTGTTTGAGGCCAGGCTGGACATGGCTTGGAGCAACGTGGGATAGTGGAAGGTGCCCTGCCCATGGCAGGGGTGTTGGAACTGGCTGACCTTTAAGGTCCCTTCCAACTCAAATTGTCTTGAAACAAAGGGGACTTTTTCACCTCAACTGCATTTCAGCCTCAGACAGAAATCCCCATGGGTTTCATCTCTACCATGAGAAAGCCTCACAGCCCAAGTTTCACTTTGAAATTGTATTTGAAGTGCAAACCAAAATCCTACTGAGAAAGAAAAAATAAAAGGAACCAGCCCTTATAATGAAACTTAATACTCACTGCTAGAGGAAAACACAGAAATAGAAATTCCACAGTGCAAATACATGCAGCCCTGCCAGGTCCTCCATGGCGTACCCAGACATGAGGTGCCTCCCACCAGTGTTTCGCCTCTCCTTGTGCCCGAGCAGAGCCCTGTGGACCTTCACACCTGTGACATTTATTCTCCAGAACCTCCCAGTGCCAGATGAAACAGCTCCTTCATTGCCCCAAAGATAAAACTGCTTCTTGCCTTCAGCCCTTCTAGGAGTTACCACCACCAGGTCAAGGAAAATTGGCTTCTAATTAAGAAGCTCTTCAGACAGCAAAAGCAGAGGAAAAGTGCTCTTCTACTTTTGCAACCAGCAGATCTTTGTGATTCTTAAAAACTAATGAGTTGAAGTACCAAGACGTCATCTTTTGTCCCACTAGTGGCCCTCAATAAAGGAGCATCTCCAGAACCTGAGCAAGCCCTAATTTGCAAATTATACAGCTGTGTTACATACTTTTCCATTGATTATCAGCTTTAAACCAGTTTCAAAACCTTAATGCACAGCAAACTCAGATTACCGTAAAAGAAAAAAAGATACATCAAGAAAAAGCCAAGCAGTTAAATTTAAAAAGAAAAGAATCTCATGAGTGACTTCAGAAAAATGTGATGAATGACTTCCCCAGCTGTTTTGTCAACACTTCCATAGTAATTTGGCAAAAGCACAAAATCACTAGGTTTATATTTTCATCAAATGGCCATTAGTGCCGCTGAAATCTCACAGACACGGGACAGTAAGTGCAAGCTCCATGTTTCATATTGCACTGTCCACACTCAGTTTCCACTGTTTCACCTTTTCAGGTTAATCATTTGAAAAATATTCTCCCTCCGACCCTGAGGCTTAAATATGACACTAAAGCTCTGACACTAAGGGTTTTATATATTAATTACAAAAAAAAGAAGAGATACCAGCCCTTTCCAATTACACCCCCCAACGTGTAATTTATTCCTCCTCCATCTATCCCTGTTACGAGCATTACGGCAAGCAAATCCCATCTTCCAGTGTGTGCACAACATCCCTGATTTACAGAGCTCCAGAGACCATCATCTTTTAAATGACCCTGAAAATATCCCATGCTCGCAGTAACGGGACATCTCTTCTGATGGCTCAGTAGGTTTCCAAGTGTTCCATGACCCTTCACCACAAAACCCAATCCTGTTTCTGACATCTTCCCAATGACAGAAGCACTAAGTCGGCAGCTGCTGTTCAATTTTTGACACTCTATTGAGAAGCCTGAATTTTAAAAAAATAGTGTTTCGAGTTAACATTCAATGCTAATTTTGACTAAATACTATATTTAATTATGAAACCTATACAATTGACCTTAGAGGAGATGTAACTTCCAAGCTACACCACTTTTTGTTGTTTGGCATCTCCAATCCATCAGAGAACTCTCCAAGTTTCCAAACATTCTTCCGTTCCCACCCACAGTCAAGATCTATGCTTTAAAACCCACCACAGTTTAGAAATACTACTAATTTTTCAAATCCTATCAATAACAATGTTTATAAATGCAAATGTATGCACACATATACATGCATGTATTTAAACAGACAAAAAGAAATTGTTCCGTGTATGCTGCTCAAACTGAACTTCTGACCCAAACAGCCAATAATGAGAGCGCAGAAATGAAAAAATGAACATTTTCTCAACTGAAAAAACCTCAAACACCAAACCAGGACCATGACTACCATCCAACACTAACAATACTTACAATTCTCTTTTGTGCCTGGGAACAGTATCGTCAGTCAGTTTATACGCTCCTTCTGCAGAGATCCAGCGGGAGCAGGGAAGATTTTACCAAGAGAGCTTTGTGAGTTTTGGGAAGAGGAGGAGAGTTTGAACAGCGACATTGGTACCTCTTGGAGCACCCAGGACGGCCATGGATCTCCCAGGAAGGCCACCCCAGAGCTGCCCATGCCCAAAGCGATGGCTGCTCCCATCCTGTGTTGCTGTAGAGGCACCATCCCACCTTCTCCTCTTGTCACAAACCTTTGAGATCCGTGGGATGAACACCAAGGACAATAACAACCGTTTCCAGCCAAGGCAAAAAAGCGGGGACCAGTATTTAAGGACTACCATAAAGGCAGAGAAGCTGGAGCACTCTGCATTCCAGAAGGGTGGAAAGCATACTGGAGTGCCCACTGCTTCTTGGTGGAGACGTGGATGTGCCCTGGGGAGGGCTGCACCCACCAAAACTGCACAGCTGAACAACTCGACACCTGAAGCTGCCATAACCAGCTCAGAATCACCCAGTGTAAGGATGTACCCTCCTCTCCTGCAATTCTGTAATGGCAGTGAAAGCTTTTCCAAATGTTTAAGTGACCATCTGTCAGTGGCCTCACTGTATCATGGTGTAAATATCTGAAAAACTATAAAAACAAACCATCAGAACTGCAGAGGTTTGAGCAGTGTAACTACAATTTTGTACTACTGGCAGCCCAAAGTGCAGCATCCAGCAGTTACTCCACCTCCTCCCTGAACACAAGCAAAACTCAGAATCTTCTCAGAAACATTTGCCAAGAGTTTCACTAAGGCTGAAGGTGTCCAAATTCATTTACACAAAAGCATTTCTCCTCAGCCTTGTGAATCATTGTTGCTCCCTTTGCAGGGCTGGAAACGTTCAGCAGCCAGCACTGTGACAGAGAGAAAGGAAACTTGGAACAGATGCAAACAGGTAAGGCTGACGATTACCTGCATTTGTTATCATGCAAGTCAGTGACTGACAGAAATAGTCCCAGACTTTGCACATTTGAGAACATTTCATCACTTTCCAATTAAAAATTCTGACCTTGCTTGAACTGTTGGTATTGGATACAGCCTGGTATCTCTACAGAAACAATCTCCTTTTACAGTAATATTTAAAAATACTAAATAAAAGAATCATGAACTGTTTTTCTAAGGAGAAAGTTGCTTAGTCAAGACTGAAGAGTGGATTGGAAACAGAATTGTAGAAAGGGCAGGAACATCACCTTCCAGAGATGGAATCTGTTTGCAAAACCCTTCAAAGCACTGAATTCAACTGAGAAGATAAATCAGTAAGTAAAACCATGCTGTTGTAACAGCAATAAATAGATATTAATGACAGTTCAGCTAGGACCTCAGAGTGTCCACCTCTACCACAGTTTCAACTGAAAATCTGGAGGACCTACATTTTAAGGAAAGATTAGCCGGAATTGTCACAAAAATAGAAAACCCAAGAGGCTTTGACCTCTGTTAACAATCTATCATCTAACCTACATGAAAGCTGCACTCTAAGTTGGCATCTTGGCTCTGTGCCACTTACAGGCCCAAACTCAACACCAGAGACACTGACAATTTGGGTAATTTTGCCACCACACCCAGAAAACACAACGAGCTGAATCTAGAGCCCAGTGTGAACCAGGGGTTGGCTTTTGGTTTCTGGAGCTGGGAGGCACAAGGCAAAACTCCCCCCTGCACACAGCTCTCATAAAAGAACTTTCCACTCCTGGAAACTATTCTGTCCAGGGCACCAAGCACCTCCCCTGCCACAGAGCAGCGCAGGCATGCACTGGGCTTTGTGATTTATTCCACGAGAAGGGTTACCAGGGATGGAGTCATCATCTTCTATAAACATTTCGGGAGCAAAGCACACATGTGATCTCAGAGCAAGGGCTAGAGGAGAGGCAAGAGTGGAAACCACGTAAGAGTAATCAGTTAATCTTATGTTCTCAATTTGGTTCATCAAGAAAAGCAGGGAGGTTTAAACACCTGTGTCTTCTCAGAAAAATGTTTTATTTCCCTGAGTTGAGCTTCTTGTGTTTAGGAGTGATTACAAGAAGCATCTTCTCAATTAGTCACTGCATTAGAAGCCACTTAAAAGTCACTTTCTGTTCTATGACACTTTTCAAGACAGTTAAAGCTATTAATAAATAAATTATTAGCGGCTACAAAACTGCTATGAGAAGGCTTCAGGACAAATTACTCTACGTTTTTTCACCTTTAACCAAAAGGACTTTCTTCCAATTCTTTCAGGCTAATACTTTCAATATAGATCAAAAGTAGGGCAATAGCAATGTTTCAAAAGTACTTTTGGAATTACGTAGACACGCCCTCCCCCCCTTGCAATATATCCTGCAATTTATATACTGTATAGCAGTAGCTGACATTGATATATAATACCTCTAAAATATGAATATGCATAGTACACACCAGTTTCTTTTTACTTAACAGTGGTAAAACCAATTGTGTACTTGTCATTTTCTACCTGCTTCATCAAAGAAAAGAGTGTTTAGTCTATGAACACCTGGCAATGTCTCCGCCAGTGATATAACTAGGGACTTGAGCTGTACAGCAAACAAAACTGCACTTTCCACCTCTGAAAGGGGTTCCACACAGAATGCAACTCAAATCTTTGAAGGCCCCTTGGAAAATATGGATAAAATTGATAGAATTGTTTTGCTTTGACAAGTTACAGTTCTGGGACATTTAAAACCAGTTAGTTTTGAAGCAGTTTACTGCTAACAAAGAGTCACCACACACAAGGTGTACACTGGCTACACACTTTGCAAACTACAGAAATATTTCTGTCCGAGCCTTCTTCTAGGCCAGAAAAGGGCAGAGCAGTACAGCATGTACACTTGTTTGCTTTTCCGTTAACAAGATTCCGTGTGTCACTACAGCTGGCTCTGTGCATGCTGGTGACTGGCAAAAGCCTCGCAGTTTTTATTACTTGCACAGAAAGGAGACTGCACAAAGGCTATTTTCAGGGCTGAATACTCAGATCTCAAAATATGGTTAATTTGACCATGAAGACTAATGTTCCGGAGGTCCAGCACTCTTCAAGCAGGGTACCTTTCCCAGAGAATTTGGAAGGACCTTGAGAGATACCAGGATTTTACCACACAGGAGCTTACATTTCAGTTTTGTTACACTATGTTTCTTATATGATCCGAAGGCTGCTGAGTTACAATTCTAGGAAGTTGCCTTTCCTCAAGTTTCTTTTAGAAATAAACCTAGCAGTTAGCAGTTCTGGGTATATACAAAACCAAAAAAGCATTCACTGAGAGTTTTTTCACCCACATAAGCCCTGTAGGACACTTCTCCAGCTATGCCCTGTAGAACTATTTATCTGACATAATGCAGTCTTAGGCATTTAGCACATTACCAAAGGTGGTTCCATTAACAAAATGCCAGCTCTTTTCATCATAGTCACTTAAAATTCAAAACACATGTATTGCTATCCACATGAGATTTAACACACACTAAAAATAAAAAACTTTAGATCATTAAAACATTGCCCACATTCAAGAAAATGAATAGTTCACTCTGAAATGTGAATCTTTGCTGTATCACTACAGTGATTAACGAAGAGACCTCCTAATCTTCACCTCAGGGGTTGGAATTAGGTTGCCTCAAGGTATGCAGTCAGTAGTTGGCAAGACAGGACATAGACAAAGGCTCACTGTAAATGCAAATTCCAAATCTAATTCCCTGGCACAGTCATGATGGACCTCACCCTGGTGGTTTCTCCTCCTCACTTAACATCCAATTCATCCATTACAATAAAGCAACTTACCTGAAGAGATCCAGAATGTCCTCTCCCACATGAAGTCCACTCTTGGCACGTACACATCCCAAACTGGATGCTTTTAGGGCAATCGTCATCAGGCTGCCCCAGATGGCGTTGGCTCCTCTCTTCCCAGCTCCCCTGCTTCCTCGGCACCTCCCCAGAGGCAAAGCGGCCCCCACGTCACAAAAGCATCCCCCAGTCTCAGAACCACAGGAAGGGAACATGACACGTGCGTTAATGTCAACACATCAGGAGGGGAGAAGCCAAGATACAGACCATGGAGCAAGGCCTGAAGGAGCACTGTGCTCTGTGGTGCATCTCGCTCCGCACCTCAGGCTCCCGGAGCTTCCACTACTTCTCTGTAAAGCCCAAACACTCCCTTCTCATTAGGAAGTATTTTTCAGAAAGCTGGTCTTTGAGACAGTGGAAGCCAGAGAAACTACTGCTCTTGGCAGCTTCTTCCAACAGTTAATCATCCATGTGTTAAAAATGTATGTTTATCTTCTCATTTGAATTTGTCTAGCCTGATACAAATATTTATACTTTTCTTCCAAACAAGGCGACCTTTGATATGCACAGTTTTTTCTAACTGGTGTACACATTTTTTTAGAATCAAAGTGGAATTTGGCACGCCATCCTCAGGCTGCAGAAGCACCTCCCTTGCTTGTGCTGGCAGGGAAGCAGCCTCCGGAGCAGCCCAGAGCCTGGGCAGCGAGAGCACAGACAGGGTGAGGAGGAGACACAAACTCCCACCACTTCTGCATTCACTGTGATAACTCGTGATCATGTTTTCCTGATGAGAAAGGCAAAAGCCAAATGAGGAGAAAAGTCCTTGAAATTTATGTCAACAGCACAAAACAAGCTGCATTGTTTTCCTGCTTCTCCCTTACTGGTTTCAAGGATATTAAGATTAGCTGTTCTTCTCAGGGCTAAACCATCCAATCCCAGAACAGACAGAAGTAGCACTAGAGGTGTTCAATAAAAGAAACATTTTGGTGGTTGTCTTAACTCTCAAGGTCAATGTCCGAGAGAAAAATCTTCCACCTATTGCAGTTACTCAGGAGCTCAGTCAAAAACTGAGGGCAGGAGGTTTGTGAAGGCAACTCCTGCTTGCAGGCAATACCAGATACACCCAAAACAGCTCTAAGTGATTTTCTAGCTCTCTACTGCTCTCCTGGACACCCAGCTCCCACTTGGTGTAGAAAAGATGAATAATGCTCTTTCATTATTGATGTGCAGCACATGTGGTGATAAGGACCTGACAGTATTTCCATGAGCACGTAGCAGTAAGAAATGCATATACTGAGATTAGCAGAGTAATTCGCAGGGGTGTCTGAGTGACTACTCAACAGGAGATGTCCAAATAACTCAGAGCACTGAAGTGCCTTCTGATGAGAGGCAGTGTCATCACAGAAAGTCTGGCCAAAGTCCTCTGAAGACAAAAGGCCTAGTCCTCTGCCTCTGGCTAAGACACACTGCTGGAAAGGCCGAGCCTCGGCCATGAGAGCTTTCTCCATTTTCCCTCAGAAATACTTTCACTGAGAAGTTCAAAATAATTTTAAAACATCCACAGTCTAGCTGCCCCTGGAAGGAGAACGACAGAGACTGATACTCCAGGAAGCTCTCTCACAAAAGCAAAGCACAGTATTTCTGTTGCTGAGTATGACAAATACCGCAACAACAGGATGACAAATTCAGATTCCGTTTCTGTAAAGAATAAAAGGCAGCCTCCAACTGCATATCTAGGAAAAAACTTTGCCAGAGGTGGCTATGGTGACAGTTATGCAAACGTGTGATAAATTAGCAAGTTAATCTTACTCTATATATCAATTACGAAGATTAACACAGACTTGACATGTATTTCTGGAGGGAAACCGAAAGATGGATGAGGCTGCCCAGCTTCTCTACCAGATGTCTCAAAGCCTCTGCAGCCTTATAACTTTTTTTTATGATTGGGAGGTAAACTCCCCTCCTGCACCACAATTCAATCAAGCTTGTGATTGCAACCAAGACAGAAGATTCCAGAGCTACTGCTTTGCATTGTCAGCTGGTGTAGTAACACCTTCAAGCAACTCTGTTACAGACACAGCTAAATAATTCTCCTTTCTGGCCATCAGGAATGTTTTCCACAACATGAATTCTATGACCAGTCAATCCCAGCTGGATTCCTCTTTCATTCTAGTAACTCAAATAAATTTACAAATAAGAAACAATGGAGAAAATTTCAGATTTGACTTTTAACACCCAAAACCAGGAAGAAATGAAGCCTTCTTGATATACCATATTATCTGTTCTATCATGTAACAGACAGCATCCTCATTTTGAGTTTTTACAAACTAGGTGTTATTATTTAATCTCTCTCTGACATTCAGGTGAGTGAAAGGATTCAGCTTTATTTTCACTGCTGGTAAACTAGCAGATACAGGGTTTTGTCTTTTCTGTTTTTATGAAATTCACTTGAAGTTGGTTGCATTGAAAAGAAGAGCTAGAAGAGCTCTCATTTGAGATTCAGAGGTCAGGATAAGCTATAGGCCAAAGCTAAATTTTAAGAGTTATTACCAGAAGCCTCTAAAAATCTTTTTTCTTGATTGTCAGTTTTAAGTCAGGTTCAAAAATTACCTGTTTTTAGTGAGCTTTAAATGAACCCAATATGCTGCACAGTTACCTTTATTATTAAAAGCCAGAGAATTAAAGAGACCATTCTATTTAATAGTATCCTTCTAATAAAACGTTTTACTTATCTTCTCAATTAAATATACTTTAATCCCCACCACAATATTTCAAAGCTGACATCATCTGAAAGTCTTTCACTTCCTTTATTTAGAAGGTAATTAGCAGTCAGGCCATCAGAGCAATCTTCCTCACACCAGGGCAGCCCAGCACTCGGGCCTGGGCACTATCACCTCCAAACTCCTGCATATCTTTTGGCCACAGCAGCATGACAGAGCACAGAGTACTCATGTGGGGTTGTGATTAACTTTCTACCAGCTGTTTCAAGTGAGATAACATCTAATGCAGTGCTGAGCTGCCAGAACAGTCTTCAGAGAAGTTTCAATGAGTTTAAATCAGCAGTCAGCTTGCACAGAGTCAGGGTTATGGCTCTGATCATGACAGAATTTTAATTCTTTCATTTTTTTTTAAATCTCATAGCAGCATCTCAAACATGAGGTTTATTATTTTGTGAATGTATGACCTATATAGCAGAGTATAAACCAACCACCTTCAACTCTAACCTTTCAGGAGTGCACTTCACTCAACAACCAACCTTAGCCAAGGTATTTTTTTCAAAACCAAGTAGGAAACCCACTAGAATTATAAATTCAAAGGTACAGTTTGTAACACTAACAAAGCAAACATGCTTCATTCCAGCACTGTGGCAATGTAAGGACCATATCAGCATTTCGGGTGAAAGATAAGAAGTTCTGTACCTACAACAACCACTTGAAGACCAGCAATAACAAGAAAAACCCAAACTATGTTGAGTACTACGCAAAGCACATCTGTGGTCACAATTCAGTCCTAAAGTAAACAAGCCCTGAGGGAGCAGACAGTGTGAACAAGCTTTCTTATGTTAAAAAAAGGAAAGTTTCAAAGTTTGGTTACTGCTGACTGGCAGATCACTGATGTCCATACTGCCACTAGCCCGTGAAAATACCATGACTTAAAAATAAGCCTAAATACCAGAACATCCAAAAATCACAATTAAAGAGTCAGATTTTCCAAAAATACTAAGAAACACTTCCACAAAAAGGTTAACAATACTAAGTACTGACCACAAGCATCAAACAGCTGTAGCATTCATTCTGCAACACAACCATCTTCAGAAGCACTATGCTGTTACAACCACAGATTAAACTCTGGCAAAGGAGGTATTAAGCTCACTTTTCAAATAGAACAGCAGCAGATTCAGGAACTCACATTTCCAAAAATAAAAAATAAAATCTAACTTTATCGCGGGACCATCCCACAGATGGTCTGAAACACAGCACAGCTAAATACAAAAGACAAACCTCCAGTTACACCTAATGCCAAAACACTGAAGGAGTCAAGGAAACAGGATAACCAAACAAACACTGAGAAGAGATAGAAACCCCTTGGGCTTAGAGATGATGGGGTTTTAAATCTTTACAATCTTGTTTTCAGCATTCTAACTCAGTTCATCAATTAACCACAAGTTGATGCAGGACCCACGTTACAAAGGCTACGTACACGTTCTCTGCAGAGCAGCTTTGTCACCTACACCACGAACCAACCCCTCGAATTCTCAGCAGAGAAGGTCTTGTGAGAACTGAGAACTGCAGGAGTGCAGCCATTTTACAGTGTGAGGCATTCTGACACAAAATCCCAACCTCCTTCAGTAAAGCCAAGTGGAAGGGGCAGGTGCCATGCAATCTACAGAGAAAGTGGAGTTAGTGTGCTGCACTGGAATCACTGCCATGCACAAGGGACCAGAGAGAGGCTGCACCAGCAGAAAGCATTGCAAAGTTCTTGTATCCACCAAAGAACTTTGAAGCAGAGCATGAAAGAGTAAATGACTTAGCAGGTTCAAAAACTCCATCTTAGCTTTTCCAAACCACTGGGGAAGCTTAATTTAAATGGGATGGTATCCCTAAACATTCAAAATTAATCCCTCATGTATGAAAAGAAGGCACTTTTAATCCAAAAGCACCTGGATTTGAAAGCTGCCTCATCCCACTGTACATCCGATGCCTAGCCTTTGCTATCAAGCACCTTTTCTGTTATTATTTTGTACTACTTTGGCCAAAATTGAAGGTTAAGGAAATTTGCTGCCCTTGATGATCTCTCACTTCTAATGAACAGGTCTTGTACATCCATGCAAATTATATACTAGAAAGGAACAACATAAATTTTTTTTTCAAAGCAACCTAACAAGTGGGTTTTCAGGAGAAAATAACAAAATTTAGCAGAAGAAATTCTGAATGTAACATGGAATGTAGAATTACTTTGTATTTAAAAACGAAGCTGGATGCAAGAAGTTGAATCTAAAAAAAATGTTGGATGTGGTGTTATTTCAAAAAACACACTGAAAGATTCAGACTATTAGGTTTAGGTCAAGTGCAAGAAGACAATTTTTTACATCTGGAACTGGAATTGCCGGTCCAATGATGTATTTGGACCAAGACCACATATCCAGCCTATGGAAATGCTGGTGTGTGGGCATCTCACTCCTGCAGGAATCTACTGCCAAATTCTGCCTTCTGCTGATTCATTCCTTGTGTTTTGCCAGTTTCTCTTTCTACCGAGGAAGCGCAGCACCGCCATTTCAATGCTGCTTTTTGGCCAGCTCTGACAAGCAGCTTCAGGGGGCTGAAGGGAGAACAGAGACTATCCAAAACACTGGATCTTGAACATGTTTAGTGTTAAAAGATTTCCCTGTAGAACCCTGGAGGGCCCTGCTGGTGTGCAACACTGTGAGGAGGACCCCACTTTCCTAGGTAAGAAGGTAAGCATGTGGGTACAGATTTGGCACCCTAATTGTGTTCTTAACCTAAGCAAGGTAATTTAAATGTTACAGATGACCTGGGATAAAACTAGAAGGCGAAGTTTGGCACTTTAATATAAAACCTATGGGTACCCACAGGAAGGCATTCAAACTCAACTCCAGATTGTCCTAATTTTATTTGACTTGGTTAATCAATTTTAAAGCATTTTTTACAATTTACATAATTTAAAGGAGCACACTGCATCCTATAAATATAAATTAACATTTTTAATAACTCAAGACATCACAACAAAGCCAAATTTTGAAATAAATTTCATGTTTAGTTATCTGGATCAAGAAGTAACATACATGGGGAGGGAAAAAACAGCATTAACAAGAAAACACTGTTTAGTTCTAAACTAAGTTTGTGCTTCTACATCAAAAACACAACACTGAAGTGACAGGAACTCTGCAAAGAACTTGAAAAGGTACATAACTGCTTTAGTCCCAGAACCAAAGTACATATTTTTTCTTTTCTTCTACATGTTATTTTTTTTCAGTTCTATCAAATTAACATTAATGGTAGAGGGACAAAAGTACAATATACTAACTTTACTGCAAATATGAATTCTGTTGTAGCAGTCTGTTAGCTTGGTTTGGCTTAAGTTGAAATGGTTTTCCTGCACGAAAAACAAGAGCATATCTTTTCAAAGTATTTAATAATCGACACATTTGTTAGTACAAAGCAGATGGTGTTCAGCAAGAAGGCATTAGGTGATCATTTGAAAACACCATGCTTTTTTTTTTTTTTTAAAAAACACTAAGCCACCCTGGAGAGTTTTGTGAGGACCAGATGTTCAAAGCTGGTGCACAGATGAAGACAGCACAGCCATGGTTTACACATGGAACTATCCAGAACCAAATCATCTTTCACTCAACCTTGAAAATCTGGTCTTAGCTACAAATGAACATTTTACTTCACTCCATTAATTTAACAAAGGGCATTAATATCCATCTTTCGATTTTTGGCTGAGGACTAAAAATAAGAGTAAGATATCATAATCCTAATAATTTTGTCCAAATCTTCAAAGCAATTACTATTTGTTCTCAAAATAGCAAAAAAATCTCATAATTCTTAAAATCTTTTTGTAATTATTAAATGTTAAATAAATAAATTTATTAAATGTATATTTATATTCACTACCGATTATTTTTTTAAGCAAATCTCAGAATTTAAAACTTTAGAAAACTTTTTAAAATAAGAGCTGTTTTAGGCCTAGACCTAAAATGATTACATATTAGGACAAAAGATGGAGTTAGAGTCAGCCTCTAAAAGCTTCTTAAAAACAGGTGCTTCAAATATAGGTTTAGAAATGAAATTTAAAATCGTGTTTTCAGTCACACTGAAGAAAACATCTGTGAAGAAAAAAGGCCCTCATCCTTAAGATTGAAGAAAAAGATGGTAAGGAAAAAAAAAAAAAGCACCGTTTTCCCAAGTTGCCCAAATCACACACAGACACAGGAAGGTTACAAATGCCATTCATGAAAGAATGCACCACAAACATCAGCATTTATTCATTTTGAATTTTTTTTTAGCAAATGACAAAAGACTCAGCTCACCGGCTTCACTTTTGTTTACCTTTTGCTTACATTACACATTTAAACATTTGTCAAAACTTACTAAAGTTGTCTGCATTCATGCACAACTAGAAAACATCCTTAATTTATTTAAACCAGAAATGCATTATCAGAAATGTATTAACATTGTTCACTACTAAACATTTAAAAAAAAAAAAAAAAAGGTTGAAATTATTAAAAAGGTTATCCTGGAACTGTTAACTTCACAGCAGACTTAAACTACTAATTGGCTCACATTTCAAATTGGAAAAAGCAAGATTCATGCTAGTGTTAGTGTACATCTCGCCCTAGCACTACTGAAGGATCATGGTTCACCTTGATCACAGATAAGAAAAGAAAAGTGCATACAGAAGTTTACAACAATTTTAAGGACAAAAAATGGTCCAATTGATGTGGTCCCAACAATTAACTCAAAAGTCTATGACAAATACGAGCTTCTGTGAGCTACTTATACTACTTAAGATTGAGTACGGATATACAGAAAGTTGAACTCATTTGAAATCTTCAAAAAATGTTCCTGTCAATCCTCAAATGGTGGCTGTTATAGCTTAAAATTTCTGTTAAATGCATGCGTTGAATTACTTGTTATCCAAGCGTAGCAGCTGCTCCTTACCATTTATTGTTAGCGACCTTAACTGGCCATCTTCTTCAACTTCTACTCTCTCTTGTCCGTTCTCAAAAATCCTGTAAGGCAAAAACACCATGAGCCATTTTAGAGCACTGCAGGCACTTTTAAACACACACCAGACCTCGGTTTAGAGAACCAATGTAAGGGAGCAGCACCTGCTTAGTGCAGCTGTGCTTGGCAAGCTTTGGTAGTTACCAGCACTGGGGCTGTCACCAGGAACCATCTGCACTTCCCCTGCTTAGTCAGGAAAACTGCATTCGGGAAACTGGAATCCTCTAGGATGTGGAGCTCACAGTTACAGCTGCCACCTCATACACTGTCACACTTGTGCCCACACTACACTCTGCTATCTAGACCCAAATGCCTTGAGACATCAACTGCACAATCCTGACATTGCATTTAGTCCCTACCCGTTTGTTAAATGTAAATTCTAGATCCAATCTCAGTTTTGCATTATGACAGTCTTTAATCCACTTTTAATTTGATCAGAGCAAGTAATTTGTACACCTACCGTATATCAACTTTATGACCAGCACATATATTACAAAATTCAAGTACCCCTGACTGAAAAGAGGGATTATTAAAGTGCTTTTGAGCTTCCAGATTTTTCTGGAGTGCACTTTAAGAAAAATATCACGACCACACCAGCATGTGATGCCAGAGGCTGTTTTCAAGTGGTCAAGATGGTAGGACCTCTCCAGTACAACAGGTCACAGAAGAATCTGGCACTTAGAACTATGGGACACAAGTTAACAAACAAAAAAATTCATCCTCCCTTGCTTTTCCATAATGTTTTATTAAGTATTGAAATTACATTTAACTACTTGTTCAGTGCTCCTGTTGATCATAATGTTCCATGTAGGTTATTCTACAGCTAAGATTTGGGTTTCCCAAATGCAATGATTTCCCCATCAGAAGCATGAAAGGGAGAGAAGGTACAATGTGTACAGTACTTGAAAGTTCACTTTCCAACAAACAGGCACATTGCTCTCCAAAGCAGGCTTCAGATGCTTATTTCACTTAACAGACAGAAGAAAATTACTAGAAAGACTTCACTCAAACACTGCCTATGAAAGCACACAAAGCAGATGTTAGGGAAAATTCTTTCATAATGTCTGAAAAACTAAAAGTCTTCCCAATTCCCAGCTAAAAGCTTCACAGTCAGTAGATACCAAGCACACCTTCCTTCCAGAAGTTCAAGCTGACTGGGCAGACAGTAGTCAAGGACCATAATAAAAGCTGCAGCACTACACAGAACGTTCAGAAGCCTAAAGGAGCTCCAGTTACAGCAATAATTAACAATGCCAAAAAGAGACAGAGAACCCAATAAAATATTTCAAAATGTTTTTAAGCATTCAGAGAAATCCAAGTAATATGATGAACATAACAACAAAAGTAAAAACCCATATACATACATGTATCACTATATGTATGTGTGCAAAGACACAGTGTATTTATATGCAGGTAATTATAGGTGTGTAAGTCTCTACATATAATTTCATATAAATATATTTATATCACTTACCTCTTTGTAGTAATTTTTCTGCCATTAACTATTTTAGTTGAGGTTGATACTGATTTGAAGTTTCCCATCCCGCTGCCACCAAATGACGTAGAGGAGAACGATGAAGTAAGGCCTCCATGTCCCAGTGAGCCAAACGAAGTAAAACCTATTGGAAAAGAAGGCATTTGACTAAAAACGTAATTCTGCATGACTGTGGGATCCAAATTTATCATCCGCTCAGACTACATCCTACTTTCAGGAAGCCCTCAGCCGGTTGCATCACACAGCATCAGTGACTAGATGGCATTAAACACCAGCATGAGAATAAAATCACAGCTCCAGCCCCATCCATTTCTCTCATATGCACCCACAGTTCAAGTTCCAAATGCACAGCATTGTCCAAAAACCATTTGTCAGCTCCTCCCCTGACAAGGCATTCAAGCCTGTCAGCTGAACTCAACCTTCATCCATGCTCTGCACTCAGGGGAAAGCCAGCAACTCTAATGAATCGGATCATCTGCCCTGGTGCAGATGTTGGGATGCGCCGAGCTGGCAGACAGAACAAGTCCTGTATGGGTAACATCCCAACCAACACCCAGATTCCCAGCACTCCAAAGGAACCCAGCTGCCAGCGGCCTCCCAGACACCCAGCAGCACTCCAGCTGACTAAGCAGCACCATGGGGTTTAGGCACACGTTTTGCAGGACCTGTAATAAAAGCCAGCACACTCCTAAAAGCAAACAGAACAAAGAGTTCTACAGCTATAAAGAAACTGTAGCACCAAAATAAAGAAAACCAAGTTCTACTTCTTAGAGATCTATTCACTTTACATGAACTGTCAGGGAGCCCAAATACTGTAACTATAGCTTTATTTACATTTATACCTTACAGAGAGCAGCTTAATTACAAAAAAAAAAGCCAGCTTATTACATTGCAATCCTTTGTGAGCCAAAACTACATTCTTTCTTAAATGTTGAGATATTTACCTGCGTCAAATGGAGAAAAACCACTTCCAAAAGCAGGGAATCCACTAAAGGCAGAGAAAAATGATCCACCACCTCTGTTTCTGCTTCCCCTTGGACCCCGCCTGCCCCCGAAGAAGTCTTCAAAAGGGTCTTCTACAAAACAGAAAACAATATTTAAGAAGTCAATATTACTGAGTGATTCTATATTTAATTTTTAGGGATTCTCTATTGAAAAAAAGAAAAAGCATTTTTTGTTACAGATAAGATTCTTCGTTTGAAATATTTGAGGCTACTGAACTAAGACTCTCCCAAAGGTAATTCCTGTGCTCCTTCTGGACTAAATTCTGCCTCACTTCTGGACCTAAAAGTAATTTTTTATATAAAAAGTAGTTTATTTCCTTATTTTACTTGTTTAGCATTGAAAACCAGTAAACCTAATGGAAAATATTGCACACAGGTACCTGAACTTTCCAGCTTATTTCTAGTCAAGACTTATTGTGGATCACCATGATCCAAGAAGTAACTTCCAGATAGGTTGTATTAATTATTGAAATCTAAAAACAGCAGCCAGGGATTGATGACTCAAAATCCTAAAGTGTTCCAAGTGTTTAATTTAGCACTTGCCACATTAGATACTCCAAACACGTATTCTGATGCACATTTAGCAGCAAAGGAGGGAGGTTTACACACAATGTCCCAAAGAGGCGTTCAGTCTGTACCAAGCAGGAGGGAGAGGGCAAAAATAGAGAAACAGGGTCATGGATAAAAGGTTACTTCAAATTCCAGTTCCACTGTTATGTCATTCAGAACAACTATTGTTCCATCCCCACCAGGAAGACAATAGTCTCTTTCCAAAAAGAAAAAAAAGAGATGGAGGGGGTAGGGAGGGGTGTTGGGCCATTGGATACAACACCAGCACCTATACAAGCAGTCTTTACTTCCTAGAATTATCAGGAAACTGCTTTTTTCCTAATTCTCTTGAGACAAAGAACAACAGAAAAAAATTGCAATCATAAACCAGAAAGTCAGTAAACATAATACTTCCATTAAAACCAGAAAAGTTTGGGAACTACAACGACTCCCTTTGTCAATTACAACTCTCCCAGAATGTGTTGTAGAGCACCAATGACTTTTGCAAGTTTTGCAAGTAGAGACTCCATACTGAAAGGTACCAGTCTGAAACACTGCTCAGAGTAAGCTTTTAGTGAAAAACGCAGAACCTGGTGATAGCAGCAACAGATGTATGAAAGCAAAGAAAGACTTGTGACTGCCTGACTGTTCTGAACTACAGCTGACAAACAGAAGGTCAGAAATGCAGTATTTGTTCCACCTCTGGTGCCTCCACAAAAATCCAAGCTGATTTATGATAAATCACCAAGTTAATGCAATATGCATTATGCATCATTAAGTAATCAATATGATAATAAAAATATATAAGTTACCATCTAGTTTATGTGCAATTACTTAAATGTGAAACGTCACAATGTATTTATGCTGAACAAGGGCAGCTGCTAAAAAATAACCCTACCTGTCCCCCTAACCTCCACAGTTATTGAGGAAAACAACACAGGACCAAACTTTTATCTTACATACACTGGGCAAGCAAGGGGTAAGATTTTTTTCTATCTCAGACATTTTTTGCTTTGTAGTTTCTTTTTTTCCATGTAAAGCAAGTTTTCATCAACATAAAGATGGCTTATTGGTACCTTTATAGAAGTTAACCAACACTTGGGCATGGAAATATGGGAATTATTATAATTTCCAAAACAAGCACTATGTCCATTTTTAAAAAAAGCCAGTTTTGCCAGTCTAGCATATCAACCAGCAAGTACAACCGCTGCAGTTAATTGTTTTGTAGTCCAATTTATTCTCACACGAATGACTCATAGGTTAGTTATGAAGGTCATTCACTCACGTGTACAAATGATCTATATTATATTACTCCCACTGTTAAGCCTTCTATTTATAATACAAATTTTCTCGTTACCTGGAGTTTAAATAAAAACAAAACAACCTATCATGTAAGCTTTGAGTTTTTAATCTCCCACAGCCTATCAGCCTATTCTGCTAGTGAATCTCTCCTCCCCGGCGCAACAGCTGCAGAAACAAAGTTATTTAAGGGAAGACCATGGACTCTCCCAGAGATCCCCGATATCAACCCAGCTCCTCAGTGGATTATTGCCACACCAGAATCTAACCAAGACTTGGCCACGCCTTATCAGCCTGCACAGCGAAGAAAGAGGTCAGCGCCTGGTATGAGCACGTGTTCAAACGTCAGGTGATTGCTGTCAGCAGCCCTGGGAATAATCCTCCAGTGCTCTGCCTGTAATTCTCACAAGTAAGACAGACTAACCACTCTTCCGCAGTGCACTGCAGAACGCTCAGCAAGATGGATTATGCAGCGACAGGAAAAGGGGCAGGACTTTTCAGAAAAACTATTCCTTTACTATTTTGACAGCCAAGTACAGCAGGAAGAAAAAAAAATACCAAAAGCATTGAAGAGAAGGCAGCAGGAGGCTGCTGCACTATCATTAATTGTATCTACCACCAAATACACATTAATATAGCAACCTCACAGCTACTCAGACCCTGTTTATGCTTACTCCCTAAATCAAGATGATTAATAGCACCACTCAGCAAAATAATAACATTTTAGCCCTGTAAGTCTATTTTAGCAGAACCTTTCCATCCCTGATAACCTTTTCACAAAAAAGGCCTTTTCCAAACAGTTCAAATGCAGGGTGTTAGGGGTTTTTTTAATGGTTCCTTTTATTACAGTCATTTTGGTACTTCCAGTCCATTTTTTACTGAATGTGAGCAGCATATCAGATTAAGAAAACTAAGCAACAAAAAGAAAAGAAAAACACACCAAAAAAGTCAAGGCCTTTCTAAAAAGGGGAAAATGCTATATCATTACAACTTCCAAGCTTCAGAAAACCAAACTGTTAAACCTGTGACACTTAAGAGTATTACTAAATACTGTTTGGAGATAAATTCAGTATATTTAATCTAGATACTACCAGAAGCTTATGGGAGCACAGAGTATTAGATTCAGTCTCAATAAAAATGCTGAAGTACACTTCTGATGCAGAATTTGTGATGCTGTCAAAACAGCAAAGACCGAGAGAGAACAAAAGGTGAGAAACTTCAAGAAAGCCAGTGAGACAGACTTCTTATCTAACAACAACAGCAGATGACATGAAACTTTTCGGAAAAAGGCAAATGCTTAAACAAAGAACTCAAGCAAAGAACTCATGGTAACCCATTACCAAAACACCTGACAAAATGAAGGGCTTCAGGATCCTTGCTGCTACTAGGTAGGAAGACTGAAGTTACAGAAGCCAAAAGGTTAATATGGAGATTGGAACACAAAACCCTCAACAACACAGAAGATTGCACATTAAGAAACCTGTCTGAAAATAATTGCATTAGAGGTAATGTTTCCAGAAAAATTTACTATCTTTAGAAAAATATTTGCTAAGTCATATGCAACAAAACTGTCTTGTTCCTCTGGGTAAAACATTAAACCTGCTCCTTGCAAACCATGGAGTATTACTTTGCTTTTCTGTAGTCACAGGTGAAGAATTTCACCTCTAAACAGGTCAAATAACAACAACTACTGAAATAAATATTTCACTGCAGTTCAAAACAAGGCAGATGGTGATGTCTCCACTCTGAGGAGTCCCCAGCTGTAGCACAGAAATGGTGTTTTCTCCCTTTCAGCTCATGGCAGAATACTGCTTAAAAGATGTGATTGTTTTCCTTTCCTGCCTTGTGATCGTGTAACCAAACAAGTGGCACTACTTCACTGATCCAAAAGAAAACACTGAGTTGTTACTTTCTGTTTCAACCCTGAGCTAATCTGATTCAGTACAGGCAAGACTGGTGTATCTGAAAGAAAACGGGCAGGAAAGCACCAAACAACAAGGGAAGGGAGAAAAGGAGGCAAACACCATAATCTGAAGCAGTCCACAATGCAGTTAAAACTCATGAAATTCATTCTAGCAATCTAAGGCATTAGCTGAAATCACAATACACAATAAACTGCAAATGTCACAGTTCTCTGACCATTGCTTGGTGAAGTAGATCAGGAATTGATATGCTGAAAAGAGCATTTCCAGATGAAACCAAGTTCAGCCACATCAATTCTTTGCTAGAGTTCACAGTGTGGCTGTAAAAGCAACTGTGCTGGTTACAAGGCAGGCAGCTGCAGAAGTGCCCAAGGGTCACAGGCAGCACAGGAAGATGCTTTCAGTCACACAACAATGCTATCGTTGATCCAGTGTTGAGCACATTCCACTGCAATGCCATCATTCACCTCCAGAAAATCAAAGGTGTTGAGATAAATGGTGAGCTGTCAGCACGTGCTCTCCCATGCACATACTGTCACAGTCCCAGATGTCGATAATCTTTTCAGGACAGCACGCAAAGGGAACTACCCTGTCCAAGCAGGGTCACTGCTCAGGCCCCACTCACTGACCACCTCCCCAGCCAGTGAACCTTCGTTCCTTTATTCGCTGTTCCTTTACCCTCTGCCACCAGAGCCTCGCTACTGCCTCTGCCAAAACAGACACCTGAGCCGAGTGCTCACATCGCACATGCAGGGGAGTGGCACTCGCGGCAACAAAGGATAACGGAGAGAGGACAGAGGATACTGTCCAGTCCCCACGGAAGGGCACAGCCAAACCAACGGCATCGGGCAGTGCTGCAGTAGGCACAGGCTGGCTGCCCCAACCCTTCTTTTTATTAAAAGCATCCTGTAATGACTTCACACATCCTGCCAGAAGAGAGTCTTAAGTGTAAGTCTGAACAACGTGTTAATGCAAAGGGCTACAGATACGATGCCTGCAATACAACAGAATTCTTGGAGTAGGTGTTTTCTGTCTTGTCTCCTATTTGAAAAAAGTTTCAAAGATGCAAATTTGCAGTAAACACACACAGAATCTCATGCTACAGCTCTGGAGAGCACTCAGGCGCTAGAAGACATACCACCAGAACTGGATGGGCCACAGAAACCTGTGAGCACTTTTTCATGGAAATATTTTCTTCCTTACAAAGCAGGAACACTGTTGATGCCCCTTTCTCAGAGGAGACACCAAGATGTTGCAAGCACTGTTCCTTCACCTGCCTAATGTTTCAGCATGGTCTTTGGAATTGCTCACTTTCATAAATCAGATCTTAAACAGACATTTGCCCCACTCATTTAATAAAATTACGAGCAGAAGCATTTGGAAGTCCTTCTAATGATTTATAGCAGAGATCCTGGGATTAGTTATTTTCTAGAAAAGGAGACTTAAAGAATCACCTTTGAACACCATCTTATATGGTAATTACAGAGATGCTGGAGTACAATAATCAGCATTTCATACTTATCAAATTAATGCTCACATGTTCAGGCACACCTTAAAAATGGAGGAAACTTCCACTACCTCTGTATGACCTGCTCTCTTTAGGTTATGTTCAGCATTTGTCCTCTGACCAATTTAACCAGCTACTTGTCCAAGAAAACCAAATCAAACCATTTTCTTGGGGACTAAAAACCTCAACTGGACTGGGATTTCCAAGAAAAGCTTGGCTAGTGTGCTATCAGTTTCCCAGTCTACCTGATAGGACACTGGACAAAGATTAAAGTTTTAAGATAGACATGCAAATTTGGAGCAAGGCCTCCTCCCTTCAGCAGGAGTAACTATGTATTGGTTTGACCATGGAGCCACAACACTACCTACTCCTATCTGATAATGCTGTCTGGGTGAGACAATTCCTGTGTTTCAGAAACCCTCTTCAAACCTATTAAGTTATTTCTGAAAAATTCATAGTGAGATTTGGACCATTCAGTGGATAATTATGATCTAAGACTGGTGGTTATGAAATAAAACTGCACATTCATACCAAAGCAATGAATGCACATGCAAATCTCCAAGCTCTTCATAAATTGAACCAAAAGCTGTAAATTTATGTCAACAAAACTATTAATTACCAAGAAGACATGGCTGCACAAGACAGCTTTAACTGAAAGCCACCTCCATTTACAGTTTCAATAGCCCATTTTACTAAAAAATACATTTTGCATTAGAACATTTAAACAATCAATTATCAGAAATGGGATAGCATGTGAAATAAAACCATGATCTGATTCTTAGGTGAATCTTTTGCCACAGCAAGACAACTTTCTGTCCTTAAGAAAAATAGCTTGATGAAGCTGTCCCATTCAGGAGAAACATCCTAAAATACAGATCATGTAGAGTTTGCAATGATTGCTGCACATCAAATTTCCTCTTTCTTGTCAGGTTAATACACTTTTGCCTGTATTTCCAGAATGGTCATGCTTCTTTTTATGTAATCAATATTACAGTAGTCAATCTGAAGTAATTCTGTCCTTTGATGGAACCGAACTCCATACCAGAGAACTAGCTAGTTGACATTCTCTGTGACAAATATTTATATCTAACTAGCTGTATAAAGATGTTAAGTTTAATTTCACCTTTCATTTCCAAGAGTATAGATTTTTAAATATCACATAAACCAGGTAACAGAATTCCCAAGGGACAATGCCACAGAATGCCTATGGGTTTGTATCCATTATCTGGTATTAAATTTAGATTAAAGTACATCGTGAATTCTACTTCACAATCTAATAAAAACATTTAAGACAGTTCTATATTACCATCTCCAAACGTACCTTGAGAAAACTAAAATGTTTAGGAATCACAGCAAAAGTGTCAAGACTACAATCAATGTTTAAAGAGACTCCACAAACAGACTTCTCTTGGGACATCAAAATCTAGAGGGCACAAAAACCAGGAGCAATTTATCTTGTCACATTAACAACACATTCTACCAGGGGGAAAAGCCTGGTTACTTGTGGGATTCATTTAACGAGACACAGGCACTTAAGGCAGTTTGAAATGCCCTGAAACATCCTATCAAGCCTGTAGACACTGCTGCTGGAAGACACTGGTCTGCTGTAGGCCCTGAGTTCTATTTTCTAGCCCATACACAACTTACTCGGGCATCATAGACACATCTGCAGACAGCTGAGATGGTTTAGGGTGTATATGCAGCTTCAAGTCTAGAAAAAAATGAATTAACTCCTTAGGGAGTTTCTGTTGGGTAATGTTATGATCTTGTTACACCAACTCCATCTTTCAAAGTAACTCTTCACTGGTAACACCTTTCAACACAGAACCCACTCTTGAAGTGAGAAGCTGAAAAGCCTCTAAAACAAAACCAAACCAATTCTTTAACAGCCCAGAAACACAGCCCAGCCCACACCAAAACACATCAATTTCTGTTCCTCAGCCTGAAGCAGCAGCCTTTCATCAACACACCTCCATTACCAGTGGTAACACTGGGATCCTTCCTCCTCTGAACTGTTAGAGTACAGAAGGAGAAAGTCTTTGAAAAGTTTACAAGCAAAATACAAAAACAAAAACACTACAGGGAACACAAATAAACCTAATCAAGGCAACCAGACACTGCCATACCAAGGCAGTACTTTGCAATGCAAAGTCTAGTGCTGCACAGGAAGCACCAGCTTTTCTTACTGTCCTAAGGATCACCATCCATCCATACGCCAGAGGCTGAAATCCATCCCTAGGAGAGCTCACCAGGAATACACACTCTGCTGTAACCAGGTGTCACAAAAAGCAAGCCCACAAATCTCAAAGAGTTAACCATCTGTCATAGTATCAGATCAAGTTTTACAAAGTACTTGCCTTCATGCACACCTAGTTTTACAAAGAATTTGCCTGAAAAAAACAGCAAAAAGAAACTGCGACTGTCTCCAGTGCAACACACAGCACATAGCATTAACTTTGCTCCATTCTGAAGTGTTCAGAGCTGTCTCCAACAGTATTATAGATAAAGTTTGAAAAACATTTGAAAAGACATTTGAAAAGTCTAAAAGGACTCATCAGTTTAAAATCATCATAGAAGCCTTCATACATTCTCTTCTTTTCTTTTCTACAGATGATCAAAGATGCCTCTGTTTATGAAGAAAACTTTCTGTAACTGCAAGAGCAGTGCAGTATAGCTCAGTGGAGCTGAACAGACTCAGTTCATAGCACAATTTTAGAAATTCTTCACATGCATAAATTTACAGGAATTATGTATATGAATGCCGCTCTTTACATACTCAATGACAATCAAGATACAGAGTCTCACCTGCATTCTGTGGGCTTCACTACATGCCACTTCAAACTGTATAAAAAGTACAAATGTTTCAAAGTATTTATTCAATTTCATCTTTGATTCCACCAGTGTACACTTCTAGAAAACATGACCTCAGTCCTTATTCAGTTGCTTAGAATATCAATTATAACTTGAGTAGCTACTTAAGAAGTTACTAGTTCCACAGAAAACTCATCAACAAGCTGAAAACTCCTCATTTTTAGAAGATAAATTCTCTTATTATTCAGGACAGAATTGTTCCACTAACGTTTCAGCACAGCAGAACCTACCAGGGCTCCAGTTCACCAATTCAAGCATTCACGCTATACACAATTCTATTGCTTGCTTTTGGCATTATGCACTACATTCAGCCTAAAGCACACAGATTTTTGTTGTACTATCTTAAACATTGATGTACGTACAAAGACCATTGCAAATACTTTTTATAGAAATCTGTGAAAAAAAAATCGTTTGGAGTCACAACTACCCATGTTACAGAATGTCTTAAGCATCTTAAAATAGAAAAAAAAATGCTCACTTTGAAGCCTCCTGATTAGAAAAATTTCAAGAGCTTATGCTCAAAATCCAAAGCTTAATAGAGGGTTTTAGGCCTCTGGTCACTGACACTGCAACTATCCACATAAAGTAGAGAGGCAGCTTAGGAACGATTAGTTTTCATTAACTGGCGTGCACATAACACTGCTGACACTGCCAGAACCTTGGCAAGAAGCAGAGCCAGTGCTCAGTACTCTTATCTCACAGCTGACAATGACAGTGATCAATACATGAGGCAGATAACCTGCTTCTGAATAAATAAATAAATCTGGGTGTTAAGCAGGGAAGAACGTCTCTCCAGGTCACCAGTGCAGAGGTGTGTTGTCAAGTCCACTGATGCCCCAAGGCAAGATGTATCACTGTTCCTCCACAGGAGGGGCTCTTGCAGCTGCAGCATCCCATGAAAACCTTGGCAGCAGTGGCACCTCCACTGGATAAGCTGGAGAGCTCTGTGCACTGTGCTCTACAGCCTCCTTCCTTCTAAGGAACCCACAAGGTAAGGCCTCAGCTTTCTCTAAGCCCATCATTTATTTAACAGCAGAACTAAACTTCATGGCTTTAAGGTTAATCGTGAACAGTGACATTTCCAGAGACAGCAAGGCAAACCTTCTGCTAGTGCTGATGAAGTAAACACAATCAAAATCGAACAGAGCCTGTGACAGTCTCCACTATCTCGAACATCTCACCTATACAATTTACTATAAAGTTGGTTCTCAATCAAGCATCTATTTTATTTAACAGATCTTAAATCAAAAAAACAAACAAAAGTACTGAACACTCTCTCCAAGCTCCTCCTCACTAGCTTCCTACTCAACATTTTTCTCAGATTTTTCCAGGTTTTTTACCACGGAATCACAAAGCAATTGAGTTTGACAGGGACCTCTGGAGTTCATCTGATCCAATGCCCTGCTCAAACAGGATCAAGGAGAGTGGGATTTCCAGGACCACTCCAGATGCCTTCTGACTATCTCCAAATATGGAGATTCTACAACCTCTCTGCACAACCTGCTCCAACACTGTTACCCTCACAGTACAACTCTGCTACCTTAAGTTCAGGCAGAGTCTCCTGTGCTTCCATTTGTGGTCATTGCCTCTTATTTCGCCACTCCCCAATGCACTGATGAGACTCTCAGCCTGAGCTTTCTCTACACTCAACAACTCCAGCGATTCTCTCAACCTGTTCTTCATGTGAGAGAAGCTCCAGTCCTATAATTACCTTAGTGGCCTTTCACTGGACTCTATCCCATAGCTCTGTTTCTTTTACTAGGCAGCCCAGAAGTGGCCCCAGTACTCCAGATGTGACCTAACCAGTGCTGAGATCATCTAAACTGAAATCCTTGTCTAGTACTTCCTCAACTTCTTGTTCTACTGCAGACAGTGAAGAAGTTGCATCTACCCAGTTCAGACCCCATTTCACTCATCAGTATTTTGCTAGACGCTTCCTCCAATCTTCCATTTCCCAACTTTCAGCTCATTTCCCATTGGATCCAATTGCCCAAGTTCTGCTGCTTATCTTCTACCAGGTTCTTCCTCTAGC
The DNA here is from genome assembly GCA_013400735.1 of Pomatostomus ruficeps. Lineage (NCBI taxonomy): Eukaryota > Metazoa > Chordata > Aves > Passeriformes > Timaliidae > Pomatostomus > Pomatostomus ruficeps. Next base: position 122,439 of record VYZT01040078.1, read on the forward strand.
TACTCATCTAATTCGCCAACTAGCATTCTACTGCATTCAACCTCTAGTCCTTCAACCCCTTTTCTAATCCTTCATTAGTCATCTAACAGCTGATGGATCCTGAAATAGCAAACTAGAGAAAGATATAATTAAAATCTGAGCTGAATTATCCCTTAATGCTGCCAAAGATAATAAATTACTTTTAAAAATATTAAAACATTTACAGACATTACTACAGAGATTATCAATATCGACATGCTGAACAGGAAGAAAGCTTTGTTTTTCAAGAACATTTCTTGCAGTTTTCAGTATGGAACTTTCTCACAGTAAATACTGAACACAGGATCTGTTCTGCTTTATAGGTCAGCATTTTGCTGAGTAGAACATACACAGAGAGATTGCATAAGAATTCCAGCACCTCTGAAAAGACCTTTACTAGAGCAAGCAATGTCACAAGTCAGAAGACCTTCAGCGTGAGGGTAAAAAGATTACTTTGACAACTTCTATTACATATTGCTTCCTTTAATGAATGCTTCCTAAATTAAGAATCCAGGCCTCAAGAACAATTTTACCTTAGTCTTTAGGGGTTCTATACCCAAGTAAACAAGTGACATGAATTTGGGAGAGTCTCTAGATTATGTATCTAACTGTTCTTATTCTGACACAAAAGAATCAGTTCTGCTACAACACAAGCTCACAGTGAGAGTTATGGTGTAGCACTTCAAATTAACCTGTCCAGTTCAGAAGCTCTCAGAGTTTTATTTTTTAATTTATTTACAGATTAAAAGAGAGAAATCCAACAGACTAAGTTAGCCTGCTCAAATTCTCGAGAGGAAATTCCAGTATGCAGTTTATCTGTTGATCCTTCCAAATTAGAAACACTGCAGCCACCATTTTATGGCTTGGCAAACCAGGCCTCCAACAAAACATGACCTGGCAAGCCCGATCTGTTCTGTACTACAAAATTAACCAAGAAACAGGTATGAAATAAACATTTCAAATAAAATACAAAATACTAGCTGTTTACCTCATTTTCAGAGCTATTTCTAATACAACTGCATTAGCTACATTTGTTTTGTAAGAGTAAAGTTTTAGCCACTCTTTAGATTCACATAACTAAAACCAGGGGATTGCTTACCAAAGAACTCAAATGAAAAGGGGTCCCCTCCACCAAAAAACTCCCTGAAGACATCATCTGGGTTGCGGAATGTAAATCCAAAATCAAATGGATTATCATGAAGATTTCCACCTGCAAAAAAAAAAAAAGTTACATTTAAATCACCCTCACACATTCTTACTAACAAGAAAATTCAGGCCTATATGGTACTTGAATCATCTAAAAATATAAACAATTTCCAAAATTTCTCTCTCAGATATCATTCAAGTTAAAAACATACGTGACTTCATTACTTTTTATAACAGTTTCTCTGTTTTCAGATAACAGTAATACCTTTCAAAATAACTAGAAAAACTGTAAAACAACTGTAATCTCAGTTTTCAAAAGACTGAATTTTAGGCCTTAGTACAGGCATTTCCAGATTCCTGTCTTGAAAAGAAAGATGCAGAAAATAGAGAAAGCAGAGAACTGCTGATTGTCAACATACCTCCACCTCCATTTATTAGGCCTTCTTTTCCATATCTGTCATAGATGTCACGTTTTTTAGCTACAAGGAGAAGTTGTACATTGTGTCAGTAAACAGGTTCATTGGTTTTGCAAAAAAATAAAAACACTTAACTGGTATTCTCACTTAAACATCTTCTCAAAGCTAGTTTATTTAGGAAAGTTCTGGCACACAACTGCTGAACATCTTTAATGAGGACTGCCAAAGCAATTTAGTTCAGAAAGAACAGTTACTGAACTTCCAACTTACTACGACTGAGTAGAAGAAGCTCTGGTCTTGTTGCATCAGAAGAAGTTTGGTGCAAGAACAAACTTCACATGGAAGGTTGCCTTTAAGAAGAATATGGCAGTTTTCTTCTTTGCACAGCTACCTTGAAAGCTTTAAGGCTGTGAAGGACCTCTGGACTTCAACCTGCTCCTCCACACAAGTCTAATCATAAAGTTGGTCACATCTTGCCCAAATAAAGTGCTGACCGCATCAATTTCCAAGAGAAGATTCTACAGTCTCTCTGGAGAACAGTTCCAGTGCTCAAGCATTCCCTTCCTTCTATCCCACTTGCAAACCTTGACCATTGCCTCTTTGCCTTTTATTGCACAAGACCGAGCCCACTGTGGGAGAGTTATGAGAACAGAAGAACAGTGTTTATATGAGTGACTGCAAAACCCCTGAAATTAATTGTAACCACTTCTGCTAGTTTAATAATGGAGAATGAAGTGATGTTACAAAATGCCATGGGAGGATGTGACTCAAACTGCTTGCTCTCTATTATTCTAGAAGGCATGGAATGACTATTAATTTCACTGCAGACCAGCCCTGGAGTATTCATAAGAAAGGGGAGACAAATGAACTCTACATTACTGCCTAAGATCAGATGGCACTTTGGTACTGGAAGGGAACCTGAAGAGCTTAAAGAGGCAGTCAGCCAGCTTACTTTGCTTGCACTGGTATGGAAGAATTAGCCGAAAACCAATCAAGGAATTTGATTTTAGTCTCTTAATGTTATCATGCTTTTCCCACTGGAATTTCTTCAGTGAAAGATGTTTTTAAATTTTAAACAGCATCACTGAAAGAACATGCAGCTACCTCAAATAGATGCTGGAAAGTAAAATACTTCTGACTAACAGGAATTAAAATCTTATGTAATGGTTATCATCTCAAATAGTAGGAGCCTCAAGTAGGTTCACAAGCACACAAATCCCCAAAGCTGGATACATTATCCATATTACCCTTCTAGAAAGCAGTTTTTAAAGAAAGGAGGTTAACCTACCCATCAAATTAAGAACAAAGCGGGAAGGTAGATTAACTGTCATGAGCAGCAAACAGCAAGGATGACCTGAGGGCTCACACAGCCCAAAATTCGTCTTGAAAAACGTTATATTTTTGAAACCACAAGGTTTGCCACAAGGGAAGTGTGTTCAATGATCACCCAATTTCAGTATTCTTTGCTTATGTAATCCCTTACAAAACTATTCTTCTGCCAAAAATCTGTCATCATTCAAGCCCATAATGGTGTCAGAAAATTTCATTAAGTTTGCAGAACATTTGCCTGCCTCTCAACCACTGGGCTCAGGATTCTGGTATCCCTGCTGCACAAATGATTGTTAAGACACTAGTAACTTAGGACTTGGTCTAGATCCAAAAACTGGCTGCACTTTTAGAAGATGTTCTAAAATTCTAGCAGTGTACTGTTTCCAAAGAACTTGGAGATCTGTATAACAACCAGACCAGTATCCTATTTTTATCCTGCTCAAAAAAATTAGCTTAAGAAAGATAAAGTACTCTAAAAGACAAATAAACAATGAACTAGTGATAAGTTCTGTTTCCCCCGTGGCAATTAAGTATCAAAACCAAGCAAAGAAACACAGTGTACAAGACTGTGCTCGATAAATCAGGCTGAACTCTGAGAGGTAATCTAGATGCTGCTAGTGCTTTAAATATAGTTTTCCCATGCTCACTGTCTCAGGTGAAATCAAGGACACTTCAGAAATAGCATATAGACAGCTGCAGTCAATTACATAGGAAAATAATCAAAGTAGCTTAAATCACTTTGTTATGATTCAGGCTGCTTTTGTCAGAACACTGGCAGTTAATGATACTCTTCAAGCAAAAAGACACAGGTGAACTGTAAACCGCATTCCCGCACTGCATGGGTCAGGCTAAACATCTCCTTCAGAACAATTCAAAATAAACTCTATCTTTAGTATCACAGTTGACTGAATTTACAGAACTCACCCAAATGCAATCCAAATTTTCAGCAAGGTTTACAGTATGCTTGGGCTTTCTCAAGACTAGTTTACTGTTACAAAAACTAGAAGCAGTAGGCCCAACAGTGGACACCTCAGAGTTAGTCTAGCCTGACTTTCAGAGGATAAACACAATAACACCCCTAAATGGCTGGTAACACTGGCCTCACCTGCTAAGATAAAATTAACCTTGGGATTCACATATGTCTCTACAGAAGTTTCTGGCAGACACTGAATTTCAACTTCTAGTTTTTGGTTACTCATCTAGGGAGATCCTGAAAATTTTGTTTCAAAATTTCTGCTTATTCTGTCTTACATGCAAGCTTCTTTCACTTTCCTTTCTTTTGAAAAGGAAGTAGTAAAGCTGGATGGTGAACCAAAATTACAATATCCCTTCAAAGCATCATACATCAACATTTTCAGTCTGATCCCCAGAATACAGACAGGCAGTTCAAGAGCCCTTTTCAAATACTCACCATCTGACAAAACTTCATAGGCCTCCGCTACTTGCTTAAATTGCCGTTCTGCCTCATCTTTATTGTCTGGATTTTTATCAGGGTGCCATTTTAGCGCCAATTTACGGTACCTGAGTGGAAAGAAAACAAAGGGTATTTTACTCTGAAATAATGGAATATGCTAGACAGATAAACACAATGTTTCAAACAAGTTGTCAGGGACTGAAGTACTTGGAAATTCCTGATGCTTTGCGTCTTGCATCTAGACTGGTATCAACAGATTCTGCAGGTACACAAAGAACCACCTCCTCAGATATGTTTTAAAGAAGGAAGTAGGTTTGGGGTATTTTACTTCTTCTGAAATTATTCCTGTGCATTTCTGATGATCAACATCTGCTAGACCTAAGCAAAACATTCCAAAATATCTCTGTTGTGGGCTTCTCCTTAGAGCTCTGTAACTATTCAGTACTACAGCCAACCATGGGAAGCATCAAGAAGGATCTGGTACATTCAAAGTTGACAAAGCTCCAAGAATACACCGATGCCAGACTGTGACATCCTAAAATGAATGCCTTCCTTGACAGCTATACCTGCACACAGTTTCTATCCTCAAAACATTTTAGGCAAAGTGTTCATAACTACTTACTTCAAGGGGCAAAGCTAAGCTTGTACTTAGGTTGATGTGTTTTGCAATCACCCAAGATCACTGTTCAAACATTCAAGTTGACGAAGCAGCATCTGCAGGAATTTGCAAACGAACATGGGAGGACAACAGCTGACTCCAGAAACCATGTAATTACATCTGTTCCTAAAGATCCGTAACAAACACACCAGTGACACTCACGCTTTTTTGATATCCTCTGCAGAGGCATGCTTCTGCACTCCCAGAACTTCATAGTAATCCACCATGTTTCAGGAGTTGTCTTGGTAACCACAGCTGAGTCTTTCAAGTCCTGCAGAACAAACAACCTGTAAATTAAGCTTGTCCAGTACGGCTACTTCATAAAAGTCAGGTAGGAGCCTGGTATTGTCTTGTACCAAACCTGATCAAAGAAAGACAAAGTTCAGATGTTCCAAACCCCAAAAAATAAAACCACTTTACTTTAGGTCAAGAGATCAAACAATTACTTTAATTCAGATTTTTATGTTCTTTAATCCCACTGAAACACAGTACACAAACACACAGATAAATAGCAGTTCCGGAAACAGATTAGACTGATAAGCTAAATTTAATCAGTATTTTAAGAAGGGTATCTGGATCCGAGTTTTGATGTAGATATTAATAACTCCGAACGCAAAAGTTCACCTAATGTTATCCATGACACCTGTCATGTCTTAAGCACATATGGGCATAAACAAAGGGCCCCATCTTTCACATCTGCTCTTCAGACCATTACTTCCACTGAGATGCACATACATTGCTTTTGTGAAGGGAGGTCTTGAAAATCTAAAACTGCACCTATTGAGTCCAATAAGCCTTTCTTGTACTCTGACCAAAAATGCACACATTGCCAAAGCTCCCAAATACCATTTGCTTCCTTTATGTTTCCCAAGAGAAGCACATAGCCAGGCAAGGCTGCTCCAACTGCAAGGTAATCAACCAACCCAAGTGCACAAGCACCTCGTGTTTCTCAGTATGAAGCAATAGCTTCCACAAGAGTCCTGAGAAACCTAGAAGTTTAAAAAGCAATTTAAACACTGACGGTTTCTTGTCAACTTTAGAGAATCATTACAAGGAACAGTTACACTGACCATTACTCCAACTAAAGGACCACTAAGATGAAAAAATCTTCCTAAGAAGTTTCAAGAATGTTTTGCATCTTCATGCAATGCCACCTTCTCTCCACCACTGTAACAAGTCTCCATTCTGGCAAAACTTCCAAACCCCTTTCCACTCTACCACTGCTGGTCTGTTTCAAGTTTTAGGAACAAGGAAACAGTGACCTTTACCAGGAGTTATCAACTTGTTGCAGGGAAAATCACCCAAATACACTCAGAACATAACAATACACCAATGCATTAGTCACATTTTCTTATCTCGTGCACCAAGAACACAAATTCATTGAAATAACCTTTCCCCCCTCGAGTTGTTCAGTGTTTTTCATTTTAGCCCAGGCAGTCTCAGTTTCCTTTTCTTTCACACAAATGCTGAAAGAACCAAGTATGATGTAGCCTAGCGAAATATAATGAAATTAACTTGTTGTTCTACTTTTACACATATCTTTCAACATCCTGGGATATAAACATTAAAGAAAGACTTCTTTTTAAAATAATTGGTACATCTTCAAAATACATTCCTGCTGTAGGTTAAAGCTTAATTAACTTTAATTATGAATTGTGGTTACACACACATTTCCTCAAACGGCAAAACCAGTTTAAGAGATACCCTGCCATGCTTCCTTCCCTCTCCAAACTACTTACAGAAGCAAATGTAATGGAGGACCCATGTGTTTAAAACCTGGGGGGTTTTAGCAATCTGCTTAACCATAGAGTCCCACAAACACAAAATTAAAGTGTAGCAGGTAAATAGCCCTCTGTCCTTTAAAGAAATCTCCACATCAAAAAACCCAGTAAGGGTATAGTTAATACTGTGACCAACGCCAAAGGACGTGCGTTGAAATTAACATTAAGAATGCCAATAATAATATACTAATGGCAGGGTTCAATACATAAACATACAGATAACCAAAAATATCCCAGGATATTCGCTATCAACTGGCCTCTCTCGTTTTGCTGTTTCCCACACAACAATTAGAACAGGTCTGTGAACACAGAGGTGAGGAGCAAAGTGAGTATGGGTTAAGTATGTTACCAAATCCCATACCCACCCCTATCAGCAATAGCATACAGGGAACATATAATTTACAAAAAGAAATCAGAAAGTGGGAATCTCATATGAGTCAAGCTCAAGGCTAGAGGTCAGAGTCCCTCCTAACAAGAGATACCAGTCTAAAACTAGTAAGCTAACAGCAGGAAGCCACAGGACAGCAGCACATACCCTAAGTGTTCTTTCCATATTCTCCTCTTCTTAAATACAAGACTTTCATTAGCTCTCCTCTCAATTCAGGTACCTGAGAGGAAAAATTTAAACCTCAAGCTCCTAACTAGAAAAGCATGTCGGAAAAGCAACTTAGATGTAAAAACTAAATCACATCTTTTCCTAGAGAACTTTCTGCACACAGGTAGTCACATTGATTTCAACATGTATTTCTTTTAACACTTTGCTGTTTGTTTAAAAGCAATGCTGCAGAGCTGTTAAGTTCGGACTCAATACAAACACCTATATATCCTAGATAACAGAAGCCTTAAATTGGGACAAAAAACCAATGCTGAGGCATGACCACCTCTTAACAGATGACTCCAAACCTAAGAAGCAACTCCTTCAAGACAGAGGAATTATTTGTTTCGAAGAAATGTCCAGGGATTGCATATTCTGTCTTTAGTGAAAGTGTTATTGCTCAGTTTTCATTTGCTACTAATATACAGTCTGGAATTAAAACAAGACAGAAGCTTTCTAAAGAAAACAAATTCTTAATATTCTCCTTCTCCTAATCAAAGTGTCACCAAAGTCAGGTGACAGTAAAAATTTGTCTCTGATACAGTTACTTCCACCTGCTGGTTATCGTAAAGCATAAACTGTACTGCTGAAATTTTAGTTATCATAGGAACTTTTTTCTTGTATATAAAAAGGTTTTTAAAATATTTATAAGAAGAAAATTCATCTGCATATTTTTTTGCCTAGCTTAAGAAAAAAAAAAGTCAGCTGCTATTTAGCCCCTCAGCAGCCAGTAAGACTGACCAAAAAAACACCACACACACCCACAAAACCCCTCTCCCCCCCCAAAAACCAACAACACTCACCAACCAGAAAAGACCTCTATCTGCAATTTTTTCAGGACAGAATTATTTAAAATATTCACTCAAGGAAACAGCCACCATCAGCTTATAATAAAACAGAATATGGATGACCACTGACTTAGAAAATAGAGGATGGCCAATTAAAAAAAAAATCAGTACTTTTAAGGCCAGTAAGAATCTGCACGGTGAAAATGCTTAGATGTTTCAAAGATGCAAACCATACGCCTCCCTGCAAGAAACCACTCAGCCGTCCTAACCAAAATGACATGACAAAAATCTTCTCCAAATACCCAATCTGTCAAACAATTTGTTTCCAAATATACAAGGAAGGCTCATTAATTAGGCACTTGAGAGTTTTTTCTAAAGCCAGGAAGAAGCCAGCCCACATTAGCTGATTTCCTGCCTCCATCCACAGAAAACCTTCAAAATTTCAGAAGAAAAGACCAGCAAAAAAAACCCAGCTGAAAGGAGATGTTTAATGGCCTTCATGTTCGTTCGCAAAAATCTGTAGTTCCTTGTGCTGGGAACTGCACTATGTTTACAGTGTGCTATCAGCTACCCCAACTCCTTCTTTGGGGCATGAAAATCAAACAGGCATGTGTTTATGTGAGCCAGAAGTTTCCATAGTTTATAGATTTCTCAATCATCACAGGAGAAGGCAGCTTTGTTCTGGCTTACAGAGCAGTGGCCCTGAACTAGTGACTCAAGGCAAGTGACGGGGCCACACGACCAGCTCGGGCCCTCCTCGCACAGCTCAGCCCAGAGCTCGGCCAGAGTTATCCCAAAACCCGCCTCACAAACTCTTTACAGCACAGTCCCCAGCTACATAAAAAGCATGAGAAGTATTACAGAAGATAGGTATGCAGACAGCTCTAAACTTTTACAAGATCAGATGACAGAGAAAAGCAAGTACTCAGACAAACAACCAGCAGGGATGACAAAGCAGCACCCCTAACTAAATACGGAAGGGAGGAAAGTATCCAAACAAGAAATTCCTAGAGCAGCCAGGAGGGAATTCAGACAGCAAGGGGCATGCGACCTTTGCAGTCAGCTTAGTCAGAAAAAGTTATCTATTTCTGGCCATGAAGCACCAGGCAGCACGGAGAGTCCTGAAAGATGCCAGAATAGCTCGAGCTTAGTGACTACCGCAGTCACCTGGAGAGCGGGATGGAGTTCCAGACTCCTGATTCACGCAGTTCACAGAAGCAGCCAGTCATCAACACCGTCTGCAAGTCCCACAGCCACCCAGCTCCTAGTTCCTCCCTGCTTTCCATGAACTTACCTGAAGGATTGCATCCTGCTGGCAACTCCGGAGGAACAAACACCCTGCTCTGAATCCCAGTTCACTTTGACTGAACTCACAAAGATCCACTGTGCCAGAGCTAACACAAAAATTCCCAGTTTACCAGAAAATTTTTCTAAGACTAAGTTTAAGAATGCTAAGGAACAAATAAAGTTACTTATGAGTGCAAAAACACAGAGCAAGAAAATCTGTGTAGGTTTTGTGATTAATTAACTTGACAAATACATTTAAACAAAGCACCAGCATTAATTTTTTCTTCCCACTTATACATGCACATTGCAGAATGGACTAAGGCATACTAAAAACTTCAACACTTTTAACTTCTACTTACCTAAGCTTAGAAGAGGTGACACAGTTTAACTTCACAGGGTCTGGAAATTTATTTTTTCACGGAAAAATGTCAACTTACCATATAATTAAGATTAATAAAATGTACTTAAACAGCCATGTTTATACTCATTATCTTAATACTCCCTCAGCATCCCTAGAGGATGAATTTAATAAAACGAACATTCCAAAAAGCTTAGTTTAATCTCATGTTTACAGCAAACATCCTGCTTGTATGTGACTCCGCAGAGTGGATTTGGATACAGTTATTATTATACCAGGACGCAGCTCATGCAGGGAGAAGACCCGTGGGCTGACTGCTTTACCTTGCAGTTCATGTTCCATTGTAGAAAAGCCACAACAAAACTTCACCACAGCCAAACAAGAGACACCTGCACAAGACACCCTCGCCCCTTAAGGGAAGAAGTTACAAAGAATCCTGTCCACTCCTCTCCTCCCCAAGGGCGGCAAGACACAACTCTGGCAAGAATTACAGCACTTGGTCTGTACTGCTGCCTGGCACATGGAAAGCCTCCAGAGGGCATCACGTAAGAAACCATTAAAAAGGAGTGAACCAACCAAAAATGGCAACAGAAGAAAGCCAAAAATCTTCATCTGTGAAAGAAATGTAAACTGGCCAACAAAAACCAGGAAAGGATGTTGATCAGTGAATAGGCCACCCTGACTCCCTTGGCTGAGACTCTCCCGCTTATCCACCTGATCTCTGATAAAGGGGAATTTATTCAGGATCTTTCCTTAAAGCAAAGGAGTATTTTTCCAAAACACGACAACTCAGGTGTCCAAATTTGGAATTGTGTCACAAATATCTGGAACATTGTCACTCTCCTAAAACCAACCAAAAAAAGGATGTTTTATACGAAGTAAAATCCCTATCTTATTTTTAAAAATACATGATCTGTGTATGATTAAGCATTTAAAAACAGTGAAAGCCTGAACTGAAAGATAAGGCTCAGAAAGTTTCAAATAATCACATGCAATCAGATGATCCTTTAGGGAACAGAAAATAGTTTAAAGTTTCTACACATTTCCCCTGAAGTGTTTTTGGAGTCATGATAACTTTATTTAAGCCAAACAAAAAAAAAAAAAGAAAAAAAAAGGCTTCATTAAAGTGAGGAGCAAATTCTTTTTCAGAGTGTTGACAGGCTGTCATGGATTCACACTACATTTTAAGAGTGAAAAAAAAATTCTAATCAGAAAAATTAGAGTTTTAATAAAAACTGGCTGCAATGTAGGTATGAATGGCTTCAGACTTATTATCTGGCCTTTTTAAGATCCTTGTTAAGTACTAAGTTCTCAGTAATATCAGTGGGATTTCAGTATTTATTCAGAACAAATAGAAAACATAAAACCTACAACTAGTAACTGTAGGAGTGAAATGCATATGCTTGAATTATTTCTTCCCTGGCAGTTAAATAAATAAGGCATAATGATTTTATTAAGTCTGAAGTAAGAAAAATCTAACATCCATTCAAGTGTATCTCATTCAAAAGAAAATATAATTTAAACCTACCAATACCCTCAACTACAGTTTTATTTTAAATCTATCTCGAAATAAACAATCATCATATGCAAGATCCAACAAGTTTTGACAAAGTTAAGTAATTTCTCACTAATCCTTCCATTGCATAAATAAGACAAAGGAAAAGCTGTTGACAGAAAATGTTTTCAGGACACAGCTGATGAGGTTCTTTACAAATGCTATTAGAGAAATGGAGCACTTCCTACTTAAGCAGCACAATGCTTAAACATCAGCCTCACACAGCTAAGTTGGGAAGTACAGCAGTGAGTTCCCTTCAAAGCATCACTGCAGGTTAAGGAACGGGAGATGTGCTCCTGAGGTCCGGCCGCCCAGCGCACGGGCTCGGCCGAGCCGCACCTCCTCCACAGCCGGCGGCACAAGGGCAGCTCCGGCTCACACGCGTGGCTGCGCTCAACCCGCGATGACATTTCCGTCGATTCCAGGCCACAACTGCGGCGCCTCCGGACCGGCTACAACGCAATCACCGCCCTCGTCCCACGCAAGCTCAGCTCACAGACCTCGCTGCACCAATGAGCTCGGCACAGATGCAAAACAAACCAAAAAACTGGTATTTCTTTCCTCAGGACAGTCCAGGTACTGTTAGGAACTGCTACATCCTACATAAGATGATGATGACTTAACATAAGTTGTTCCCTCTCCCCACACACATTCCAAAACATCTAATGCATGAAAGACAGAAAGTAGGTAAAGAAATGTATCTATTTATTAAAAAATCAGTAGCAAAAGACATTAGCCCTCTAAATAAAACTTCTGTGTTAGACAGAAGTAAAGCCCTGCATGCCTTCTCCCCAAGCCCAGCCAAGAAAAATTAGCAAACTGCATCAATATGGGAAAGACAGAGGAAATACCTGAGAGAGAAGCCGTCTGGGTGAGAACCTGCTGTAGTCTGAAAGCACAAGTACTAAAAAGACAAATCTGATGGAGAACAAGGGTAACACTCTTCAGTTCACAGATAGAGAAATTATTAGTAGTATTGCAGTCTAAACAGTGCTGCCAATAAAAGTAGCAATTTAAATTTCTCCTCCAATAGAGATTACTTAAGAAAATTTAATACTAATTTAACTTCCATTTCCAACACACTCTTATTCTCCACTGTGAAGTCAGCACAGGAGCCAAGAAAAGTAAACGAAGTTAGACCACTGTTGTGCAATAGTTAAAATTTTGGTTGTTTGAAATTAAAAAAAAAAGTAATCACAGAGACAAGATCTGTAAATACATTTACTCCTTGGTCCAAACAAATCTTCTTTGACAACATAATCCATCAAACTAAATGGTATTTTAATTACCAGGCTCTTGATCACCAGCTGAACATAAAATCCCTAACTGGAGTACAAGGATCTCCAAAGAGTAAACAAAAATTAAGGTCAGCAGGCAGCAGTGACTGCAACCTCTGCTGCAGGACCGGAGAGGCAGAGCCTTGCTTCATTCCAGGTGTTCCCTTTGTGTCAACACCTTGTTCTTATCACTTTTCGACACTTTATACCCTAAAAACTCTTGGGTTTGATCACTGACTGTGCAATGTCACAAGCCTGACCATTTGCACATTAGCGCTCTTACAATCATAGCTTTCATGTTACTAAGTCTAACTAATTAGCAGTTTAATATTACCAGAATTTAAAACAGATTCGTTCGGTATTTTGAACCATTTCTAACATCTTTCTTAGCATGGCTTAAGCCTGCAGCACATGTTTTCAGCAGCCAAGGAGAGCTCTGGCAGCAACACAATATAAAGTGTTGGTGCAAACAGGAACGCGGGTCATAAACCACTCCCCAGCCCACTGCCCCCTCTGAAGCGCAGCAAATACCGACGACAAACACTGCTCCTTACCTGGCAGTGTCAATTTTCAACTCAGCTCGGAACCTGGCAACAGCGAGTTCAAAACGCCCGACCTCCGCCGACCTTACCCACAACAAACCTCCCTCCTGCCCCTACCCCGAGCAACAAACACTGAGCAGAAGGTAACCAAACTGCTTCCATCGGCGGAGAAAAGCAGCGCGTTTGGCTTAGAATCATCACGGGCGGAAAATGCCTCTGAGATCATCCAGTTCCAACCATTCCCCCAACGCTGCCACTGTATCCCTTAAACCACTAAACCACAAACCCAGCGCCCCAGCCAGACGCTTCTTAAACACCTCCGAGAACGGTGACTCCCCCACCTCCCTTGGCAACCCACTCCAGTTCCTGACACCCTAAAAGTGAATTTTTTTTTAATATTACCCAATCTGGATCTCTCCTGCCTTATCTTAAGGCCATTTCTTCTAGTCTTCCCCCCATAAGCACGGCAGAAGAGTCCGGCCCCCTCCTCACTACGACCTCCTTTCGGGGACTTGCAGAGAACAGAAAAAACGAGGACACAATAACGCTCCCAAGCCGCCAAGGCACTGCCCCGCGACGAAAAGCGCTTGAAGGAGAAGGGCTGTTCAACGAACCGAGGCTCCCCCTCACCTTCTGGAAACTGACAGTATTGCGAGCGAGCAATGGAAATCCAGATTTATTTTTTTTCCCCTCGCGGCGAACAGGCGGCAAGGCGAGCTGGGAACGAACGTCCCGGGATTTGCCCCGCTCCGAGTCCCGGGGGGAGCCGCTCGCTC